>JAJEJO010000209.1:1357063-1401633 GCA_020662805.1 Glaucomys volans
GAGGGTCTGGGAAGCCCGAGATGGGCACTCTCTGCCAGGGAAGCTGCGGAAGTGGGGCAGAATAGTTCCCACTCCCAGCCAGAGACTGTGTTCCCAGAGTTTCCCAGCTGGAGCTCCCCTGACACAGCTGGAGGCCCCAGGAAGCTGGTATTGGGCCTTCTCCGCCAGTTAAGCCGCCAAAATGGCGTGGGGTAGTTCCATCTCCCTGCCAGAGTCCGCGTTCCCAGAGTTTCCCGGACGCCTCTGAATGCCCCAGGTAGCCTGAGATGCTCGGTCTCTGCCTGGGAGGCCGCCGGCTGGTGCTGGAGCCACGGCCAGTGATTCCAAAGCGCTACTGGGGACCCGCACTCACTTGTTGGCTGGTGCAGACCCAGGTCGGTTGTTCCGAAGCTGCTCCGAAGCTGCTGCCGGGTCTGGCGCTTCCGGATGGTAGCTGCCCGCGGCGGGCCGAGCCCAGCCCGGCTCGGCTGAGTTGGTTCTGGAGCGGCACCTGGGGACCCCTTATATGTGCTTTGAATATAAAGTCTCGTTGAGAGTCATATTCCTGCTGTTTGAATCCCGAGCAAGTAGGAATCGACGGAGCAAGTAGGAATGCAGCCTTCCTCTAGTCCGCCATCTTGGATCCCCCCTTTATTTTTTAATATAACTTATTTTGGTCATTTTAGACAAGAAGGACACATGCAACAATTCTCAGTCCGATAAGGTATACATTTCTGGATTTACCTTTTAATAACAAAAACCACGTCATCTAGGCCCTGATAAAATCCTTTAATGGCATCAGACTGAGGACAAAAGGAATTCTACTCTTTCCTGCAGTCATTTCTCCATGACTTCCTCTGTTCCTTAAGTTCCTCTTAAGTCTTTCTCTTCCATTAATATATTACTCACAACCTAAGTGCCAAGCATGTCAAGTTATTCAAAGTTCATTTTGGATGCTATGATGTTTCATTTTTAATAAAGTGTCCCTCCCGACTTTGCCTACCTGTTGGAGATTTTTTTTTTCATCTTTCAAGATGCCAGAGAGCTGTGTCCTGTTCAGTGAAGGCTTTTCTCTTGTCCTCTTCTCATGGAGATGCTTAGATCCACTTTCTGGTGCCACCAATATTTGTTCTTTCCCATATGTTCCATAAGATATTTAGTTATTTCTCTGTATGTGTTTTCAGTATTAAGCAGGGAGTTATTTGAGGATGGAGGCTCATTATCTTCACACCCCCATTGAGAGAGATGTGGCTAATATTCAGGAAAAATAATTGCTTAATAAATGTATTTAAAATTAGTAAATGAGAGTATGAAAAAAAGCCCATGAACCCTTGAGTCATTTTTTAAATATTTAAGCATTTTTAAGGACCAGGAACCAATCTTTTGCCATTTCCTTTAAGTTTAGCACTTTCATTTCAATGATGTCAATTCTATTTCATTGTCATCAATGACTTTAGTGTCTTTTAAGTAAAATTTGGCAAGAAAAACCTTTAAGTTAATTAACCCTCTCAGTATTTATTAAAAACATAAGTAAAAAATTGCTTAAAACTTAATTAAAATGTGGGTCAATGTTGCTTGCACCTAATTTATTCTAGCGTGTAGGTAATTGCCTTGGGACATCCAGCAGGAAAGCCCGGGAAACCCATTTACCATTTGTTCAGCTCTGTAGTCCAGAACACTCATCCTGCAAAGGGCACAGATTCAAAGAGGAGAAACAATTATCTACAACCGAAACAGGTAATGAAGTTTTCTATGTGCTATAATTTTAATTTAAAGAGCATGTTTGAAAGGCTAAGAGACCCAGACAGGCAGATACTTCCTTCTTCCCAGTTATAAAATCTGTCATATCTTAGAAATACTCCTCCATTGAGTGGCAATCACAATTTTTATTCTAAAGGTTCCACATGCGTGGCATATTATGTAATGGACAGCACTTCAGAATCATCTAATGAAAGGAGAACTCTTTTCCATGCTAATAAACTTCCGATTCTGCTTGTTTCAAGAAAATGAATTCAGGCTTTGAACTGCTGAGGTCCACATAAATTCAGGTTATCCATACAGCCGTGCGGAAAATCTCCAAGATGAGTTCTTTATTAATAGCAAGTATGAGTGAGTCAGTCAGCTCGTTTAATGATCTGGCCCATAATTTGAATCCATTGAAAGTTGCCTGTTAGCACCTCTGGGAGTCGAGATCAAGCGTGACCTTGACTTTTGATGGTCTGCATTAAATCCTTGTATGGTCGTCCTACAGGAGCTTTGTTTTCATCATTTGGTGTGCAAGCAGGCTCCTCCACAATCCTCATTATTATTACAAACACGGAAACTATAAGTGGGAGGAGGGTTGTGCTAACATGTAAGATTTATTTTGAGAAAAAAGAATGGGCGATTCCCCTCATTTATGAAATTACTGGTAGCAGACTGTTAAAAGTGGTGAAGTTCACATAGGCAGTTTTGTTAGCCTCTGGAGGACATTTTGTACACATGCTTATTCATTAGACTTCCCTATTTTAAAAAAATACAACTGTGATATTATTCTAAAAGGGAGAGAGAAAGAGGGAGAAAAAGAAAATGCCAGTTTCTCTACCTGTGCTGATCTAGGTCTTAATCTCTCCCGGCAACTTGAACTTGGGATAGTTTTGAGGTTTCAAATCTTCACCATTTCTTGGCAATAATGTTCTATAATTTGCATCTTTTGAGCTTTCATATATGATAGTATTTTTCCAAGACTTGCGTGTCTGAACCATTTACTGCTGTACTTAAGTACAATATTAACATATTTTTCTAAGGGAGTCTTGTATAATTTTCAGGTGATGTGACACTTATGGTGTTTTACCTCCCTGCCTTCACTTCACCATATTGCTGTAGAAAATGATACAACATAATTTCCTGAAAAAATGAAACTGCTTTATAGGAAATTAGTAACACCAAAGACACTAGCTTCTCTAGCTATTTATTGCTTTGAATTTATTCCTCCTTTCTAACTAAAATTTTGTATCCTTTGACCAACACCTGCCCTCATTCCCTCCTTCAGCCCTTGGTAGCTGCCATCCTCCTCTCTGTTTCTGTGACCTAAACATTTTTAGACTCTGCATAATAGGTCACTTCATGTGATATTTGTCTTTCTGTGCCCAGTTTATTTCTCTTAATATACTTTAAGTTCATCAATGTTGTTACAAATGACAGATTTGTCTTCATTTCTGAAGGCTTATTAGTATTCCATTGTGTGTGTGTGTGTATTATATTTTCTTTGTTCATTCACCTCTTGATGGACACTTAGTTTGACACCATAACTTGCTATTCAATATGCTGCTTTCATTTATTTTGGAGAGATTGCTCAATCATCAGGTAGTTCTTATTTTTTTGAGGAGTGTCCATATTGTTTTCCATAAGAGTTGTGCTAATTTGCATTCCCATCAACAATGTTTCCTTTTCTCTAAATTCTCTCTAGCACTTGTTATTCTCAGTCCTTTTAATGACAGTCATTTTAACTGGAGTGAAATGTTATCTCATACTTTGCTAATATTTTCTCCCATTCTGTATTTTGTCTCTTTACTTTGTTCATTTCCTTTGCTTTATAGTTTGATGTAGTCCCATTTGTCCCTTTCTGCTTTTGTTACTTGTGATTTTTGTGTCATATCCCAAACTCATGATTCAGACCAATGTCATTGAACTCTTCTGTTTTCTTCTAATTCTTTTGCATGTTACTTTTAGGTTGTTAAGACATTTTGAGTTGATTTTTCCATGTGGATTGAGATAAGGGTTTAATTTCATACTTCTGTATGTGAATATCATGCTTTCCCAGAATCATTTATTGAACAGACTATTCTTTCCCCATTGTGTATTCTTGGATGCTTTGCCAAAAGTCAACTGACTATAAATGCATGGATTTATTTTTGGGTCCTGGTATTAATTTCACAGTGATAAGCATGTGAATTTCCTAGAGCTACTTTAACAAAGTACCACAGACTGGGTATCTCAGGGCAACAGGAGTTTATTGTGAGTTAGTTCAGTAGATTCAAAGAAAAAATCAGGTGTCAGCAAGGCTACCTTCCATCTGAATCCTGTGGGCAGTGTGCTTCCTTGCATCTCTCTAACTTTCGGTGATTTGCTCAGTCTCTGGATTAGGTAATTTGTTGCTGAATTGTTTGTCCTTGTCTTCACATGGCTTTCTCTTTGTGTCCCTTCACATAATTTTCTCTGTGTATATATGCATCTGTGCCCACATTTCACCTTCTTACAAGGTCACCAGTCATATTTGATTTTCATACATCTTAATGACATCATTTTAGTATATTGCCTTTGTAAAAACTCTTTTTCCAAATAAGGTCATATTCTAAGATACTGGGGGTCAGATGTTAGCACAGTGTTTAGTTTTTTTTTTTTTGAAGGCCACAATTCAACTCATAACAGGAGATAATTTAAAATGTCATATTTCTCATTTTAATCTATTGATTTTTGCATTGAACATTTTTATTTGTCATCAGAAATACTTTTGATGGATTTTTCAATGTAGAGATAATAATTTCTTCTTTGATAATGGCTCAGAGACAATGATGATAGTACAGCAGATATGAAGTGATTTTATATAAAAGTACCCTATACCTTGAATCTGACAAGCATTTCAAAAGAAAATATATGTTAAGAATGACAACTTTAAAAAAACTTGAAAACTAGAAGTGAGGGATATTATAAATGAATATCACAATTATTTGTGGCAGGTGCTAGTGCTTTTATTTTTTGACTTTTCCATTATTTTTTCCATTGCTTTACAGAGTAGAACTAACTAGATTTTACTGAAGTGTTTTTCAGTTTCTTGTATTAGTAGTTATATTACATTAGAAATGGTATACATGTATGATTAACAATAATGATATTAATTACATCATGCACAACCATAGAAATGAAAATTTGTATCCCATATGTGTACAATGAATCAAAATGAAGTCTGTAAAAAAGTTAAAAAAAAAAAAAGAAATGGCATACATTTGGGGAATGTGCATTGCAGGTTGATTTATTATCATTGGACACTTTTTAATTTTAATGTGCATTACAGTTTGATTTATTATCATTGGACACTTTATAACTTGAAATTTCCAACCCATTGGGGGTACTGTGAAGTACTTTTATACTTTTAATACTCTCCATAGCATATAGGTTCAAGATATTAAATTCATGCAGTTTTTTTTTCAGTTATGAGCTAGTAAACAGCAAAGAGAATTATTGGAAGTAACAGAAGTTGGTTGACAACCCAGATATTCCGTGACTTTTCCAACAATGTTCATTCAGGTGGAGTTTAATACTATGGTAATTTAAGACTGTGAAGGGGAAAAGTATTTGAAAGCAAACAAAAATCAGTAAGAATAATTCTCTTATTTATGAATGTTGCTGTTAAGTGAAAATTATGTCAAGAATTTCCTTTGAGGGCAGCACACAGAGAGCTCCTGGTAAGAGATGAGGCTCAGTGTGGTCAGATGAGCAGAAACTTTAGATGAGTCCTAGTTATTACTTTTTAATGCATTAACATAAAAAGACTGGGACTAATCCTTCTTCCAGGTTAACACTGGACTCTCTGGAGTATGATCTTATTCAATTTTGAATTCTGTGACCAGTCTGCCAAAATATTTGATCAATTTAATTAACTGCAGTTTATTAAGACAGTCTCATTAAAACAGTTGTAAGGTCTCATAACTATTGATTTTTTTCAGATATAAGATCTTTCAATTATATCTAACTGTTCTGTGTTTATATGGACAGAATAATAGGAAACTGAATTTATATTTTTACATTTCTTAATATTCAATGACCTTTACAAAACAAATATCCAACATACCTTTTTTGTTGCATTTTCAAAACATAATAGCTAAGAAGCCTGAATATATGGCTTCCAAGTCAATTCTACCTTGGAATCACTATGAGATTGTAAAGCCCATAAATCTTTTACAAAAGACATGTATCCAGATATTATTGCTTCCTTCCCCCTTGTTTTTGATATACATGCAACCTATTAAGTTTCTGCCATGACTTTCAGTAGATGATGGAATAGTTTCTCAGTTATTACATTGCCAGTTTAATAATTAGTTCATGACTCTGTGTGTGTGGTCAGTGGCAGTATTTCTAATCTCTTCTAGAACCAGTCAATTTCAAATAATATTTCCAAATTGAAATACATTAATCTTTTGGCCTGACTTCACTAAAAAGTATTTATGGAACAGGTTAATTGGAGCCACTACATCCGTGACTGTGAGCCAGTCATTTAAATGATGGAGGTAGAGTTAGCTCATGATAGAGTATAGCAAATTCATTTTCCAGATCCATTGACATACTAGCACCTGGGACCTGTGCTGTGATTGAAGATATCCTTTAGGAATAGAATACATCACACTTTACCACTATTTACAGAAGAGAAGGAAGAACAAAACAAAAATAGAAGATGAGCACCATCCAAGTCAATAGCAGGTGCCCAACTCCAGTGTATGTTGAAAGAAGTCCATAAATCTGAAGTGCATTGAAATGGTATAGTTCATATGTCATTTGATCAATACAGTTTTAAGAGTTCTCTTTATAGAGCAGGTGTGTTCAAATATTTCAACTGTGGTCCTCATGATTACAGATTCATGTTGTATGTTGATTTTGACTGAAAACCAGTGAGTTACAGAGTCTGTGTTGAGGGTGTCACTACTAATCCTGACTCCAGCATGAATCAAAAGATTATGTAGCATTTATTTCCCTCTTTTATTCCCTTACCAGAAATCTTCCTAACACTTCATGTTTCATGGTATAATGTTAGTGAAATCAACCTCAGGTTGCTCAAAATTTTTAAATTGATTTTTTTCAGTGTCCATTATAATCATAATCTACTAGCCTGGCACCTGCTGACAGCCAATTATACAGTCAGCAAAGGATATGTAGTAAATTTCTCCTTTCTGTACCTTTTCCAGTGAAGTATGTTTTTCCTTTACTATTCATTCTTCCCTCTTAAGTCATAGAGGACATTGGTTGGAACTGAGTTTGCTTCTTGGGTTGTAAATACTTATTCCAGTGAATAGCCTTTGCAATCCTATTCTCTATTCATCTGCTTTTTTTTTTTTTTTTTTTTTACCTAAATCTCACCCTTTTAATGAATTGTCTATAGAATTTTTTGTCTCTCCCTAACTCTGTCCTTAATCTTTTATCTTGGACCAGCTAAAGATGCTATGCCTATTCTGATCTTCATACCTGATTCCCTGGGCATTCATTCCTCCATTTACCTAATAGATATCTTTGAGTATTTCCTATTAGGATCAATTCTTTTCTTTTTTTTAAAGAGATATTTATTTATTTATTCTTTTTTTGTTATTATTTTTATTTTTACAGACTTCATTTTGATTCATTGTACACATTTGGGGTACAGATTTTCATTTCTGTGGTTGTGCATGATGTACATTCATATCATTCTTGTTAATCATACATGTACATAGGGTAATGATGTCTGTCTCATTCCACCATTTTTCATACGCCCCACCCACTCCCCCTCTCATTTCCCTCTACATTATCTAAAGTTCTTCCATTCTTCTCTCACCCCCCCACTCCCCCCAACCAGATTTTATATCATTATCCACTTATCAGGGAAAACATTCAAACTTTGTTTTTTGGGGATTGGCTTATTTCACTTAGCATGATAATCTCCAATAATGAATCCACAGTTGCATGATAATAGTCCTCAATGTTAACAACGTGAGATGCTAGGGCACATAAACACAGGAAGCATCAACAATCTTGTCTGATTACTGTGTATCTTTGGTTTTTGCCAATGTATCTACAGTGTTTTATATTTCCCCACATAAGTAAAAATATGCAGATGAAAACAAACTAATATAAAAGACTCTAATATCTCTGAATCATGTGACCTTGAATGTACTTGGGTAACACTAATAATGACTGACACTTGTATTGCATTTACTGGAAGTCAGTAAATATTATAAGTACATTGCTTTAATCTTCATAACAACCCATGAAAGAGGAACTACTGATTACTATTGCTTTTAAGATTAGTGAAAAAAGAAAAAGGGGGTAAGAAACCCAAAAACCAGACCAAAGGTTTAAGAAGCTTTCCAACCTTAACCAGCAGGGGATGAGCTGCACTTTGAACCCCATCAACCTGGTTCTGCGGTGTTTCTATAGACACGAGACTACTGCACGTTATGTGAGAGTGCAGGAAGGCTTTCTATGCAAAAAGTGTTTCTATGACATTTCTTTGCATCACATGGGCTTGATAGGGTTATTTCTTGTTCAGTGTTCCATGTTCAGCATCAAATATGGAGGAATGGATTAGTAAACTTGAATGAATGAATGAATGAGCAATGAAAACTGCAGTTATATGTGAACCATAGTTTACAAATTTCTGGAAAATGTAATTTTAAATCATCAAATTCAG
Organism: Glaucomys volans; assembly: GCA_020662805.1. Lineage (NCBI taxonomy): Eukaryota > Metazoa > Chordata > Mammalia > Rodentia > Sciuridae > Glaucomys > Glaucomys volans. The sequence continues at coordinate 1,365,456 of JAJEJO010000209.1, forward strand.
TATTTGAGGAATTATGCTCTACATTCTCTTTCTACCTACCCAAAAACTGCAACTGAAGTTCCTTTTATTCCTTTTTATATGCTCTGTCGGGCTCAAAGTCCATGTGTTCTGGTGATCATGTCCATATGATGTCTAATTAGATGCCTCAGAACCCAGCATGGTCCAGATTTAATTTCTAATCTTCCCTCTTTCCTCTCTCAAATGGCCTATCTTGTGGCCTGTTTGCAGAATATGACATCATTATTATCCATCTTGTTATCTAGGCCTGAAACTTGGGCTTTTTCCCTCATTTTTCCTTCTTCCTTGCTAACATGGAGATGTGAGAAAACTCCTGGTCTATATATAATAATTGCAGTTTTAATTGCTCATTTATTCCTTCATGCAAAGATTTGCATGGAAAATGAAACTTCACTGGTCTTTGTCTCTCTGCCTGCATTTTTCCTAAGTACCTACTCTTAACTCTGGAAGCCTAGATACAGAGTATGGTAGTTTGGATCTTAAGTTTCCCCAAAGAACCATGTGCTGCAGGCTTGGTCCCAGCTTGCACTAGTGGAAAGTGGAGGGGACTTTAAGAGGTAGAGCCCAGTGGGAGGCAGTCTTTAGGTCCCTGGGGCATGGTGGGGACCCAGTCTCTTTCTTTCCCTTGCTTTGCTTTCTGGCTGTGAGATGAACTGTTTTGCTCCTCCACATGCTCCTACCAGGGTGTGCTGCCTTGTTGCTGGCCCAAAAGCAACAGGGTCTACCAATCACAGATTGAAACCTTCAAAACTGGAGCCAAAATTAACCTTTTTGTATATTTGTAAGGAGAAACAACTAAAGGAGGCAATTTTGGAATGCTCCATGTTTTCATCAGCTTTTTTGCTGCTGTGACTAAATAATCTGACCAGCACAATTATAGAGGGGGGAAAGGTTTATTTGAGGGCTCACAGTTTCAGAGGTCTTGTTCCATAGAAGGCTGGTTCCATTCCTCTGGGCTTGAGGTGAGACAGAACATCATGGTGGAAGAGTGTGGCAGAGGGAAGCAGCTTGCATCATCAATAAGCAAAGAGAGAGAGAGAGAGAGACAAAATATATACCCCAAAGCCATGCCCCAATTCGTCTCCTCCAGCCACACCCTACCACTTCAATTAATCCCATCAGGGATTAATTCACTGATTGGGTCCAGACTCTTACAACCCAATCATTTTTCCTCTGAACCTTCCTGCATTATCTCACATGTGAGCTTTTGGGGGACACCTCACATCCAAACCATAACACTCCAATAGCTAACTGTGGTTCCCAATCATTCTGGACAATAAAAGCACTGAAAAAATTCAGATATGAAAATTCAATCTAAGGAAAGAAGGAAAGAGAGGAGATAGGCTCAGACATAATCTCAAAACCCAAAATTACTTCTAAATATTAGTGGTCCTTATTATTATAGTAATACTGCCTGCTTTCCAGTTTTTAATCATTTTTTAAAAACTCAGGTGCATAATAACAAAAAAAGAGCAGGTTAAATTTGGAACTGATATTTCCCAATTAGGGCACCTTGCTTTTCCAGTACTTCATGTAGATGTGAAAGTTATAGAAATGATGAAAAAATCCTGAACCTATAATTATACTTTTTGGCTTAACATTTTAACTCTGATCTTGCTTTGAAAAAGTTCTTGATCCATTTCTTCCCTATTCATGTCATGCCATGTCACAGTTTGTTTGAGAGCAGACAAAAATACAGAACATGGGGTAGCTTTGGATGAACATAAAAATAGAAAATTAAGTGGTCTATGACAAGTCCTTAGGGGACATTTGTTTCCATCCATGTAAGTGGCACTTTTATGTGGCTGGGCCTGTGGATCAGTAATCATCACGGTTTTTATGCTGTAGATACAGGGGTGATATTTCTACTGGCTCTTTCTGTCTCACTCTGTTCAAAATGCTGTATCAAAACTAGGGGGATTGCAGGTACTGTGTGTTGGGATGATAAAATCAGAGGCATTTTTGGGGAAGCATCATTTCCCTTTATTTATGCATAACTTATAATAGTCAAAAGAAGACCAGCTTGTCAGAAGGCAAGCAATACATGATAGAAATCATGAACAAGAGAACATTGAAGGGAAGAGCCTAGCCCCCCGCCCCATCAGTTCTACCGACTGATTTTCCTACAATGTCCACTCCTGTCAAGACTTCATTTTCTTGCTTGTCCCTGCCACTCCATCAAGACATTCAAAGACAATCACTGCCATAGTTCACCTCATTGCAACTTAATGACTTGATATCTCCTCCTCCCCGTCCTCTGTGTTTTCCTAGGTGATAAAGTGCTAAGCTGTGTAATAGGCTAATGCAGAGAGACCAGGTACTTGTATATTTCCAAACCAGTCCTTATCCTTCCAACTCCTTCTCACCCTCCAGGGATATATGTCCTCTCTGTTATCTCCTATGCTGCATAAGCCTGAGGGTGACACTATGGTATAAATTTCTTCCAGAAAAAAATAAAAGAGTGTGATTGGCCCCTGGCATACCATTGGGGTGATGGATAGGGTTTCAGTTCAGTACAAACCTCCCTATAAGGAGCCAACTATGTATTATGACTGCCAAAAAATACAAATAAAAGCTAATGCAATGCACAAAATTTCCCTCAGCATTCTCATTAAAGAGTTTGCCTACAAACAAAGCTAATGATAGTTATTATACAGATTAAATTATGTTTATCAAATTATTCAAATAAATTAATAAAAATTACACCATGGTGAAAATTTCTAAGCAGTCAAAAAGAGAAAATGCAAGCTTTATCAACTGCCAGTCCTGCTGAGTTTCAGTGTGGTACTACTAGCAATTGAGGAGTTTTCACAGACTGCAGTAGCCTCCAAATTAAAGAATACCTCGTATTAATCATACTGTGGATAATGCTTCACCATTTTCAGAGCCTGTTCAGCACATTGCGCTGATAATAACTGTGATGGGAAAAGTAACTCCTCATTTTATTCATGCAGAATCTGAGTGTCCACGTGGTTTAATGCTAAGGGTAGAAGCTACCACTAAGTGACCAGCTTCAGATGACTGGTTTATTGCCCTATTACAGACCGATTGTGTCTCCCTTAACTTCATACACTGAAGTCTTAATCCCCAATGGGATTGCATTTGGAGGTGGGGCTTTTGGGAAGTAATTAGGGTTAGGTGAGTTCAGGAAGGTGGAGGTTCATGATGGGATTACCATCTGTATAAGAGACACTTGGAAGCTTGCTCTTCCCAACTCCAATTCCACAGCATTCAAAGAAGGTGTCATGCGAGCATATACCAAGATGGCGGGAGACCTGAAAGCCACCAGAAGAGATTTTAGAAGGAAATCTGCCTTGCAGGTACCTTGATCTAGGACTTCGCAGCCTCAGATTGAAGGAAACATATATTGTTAAGTACCCAGTTTGTGGCACATCCTATGGCACTCCGAGCTGATTAATACACTCTTTCTTCTGGCTAAGCCATATAGATGCTAATTTTCTAGGTGCCCTTATGTTATGAAGCACTAACCAAGACCCGTGGTGCTTTAATTTCATGGTTCTTATATACTTTTATTCTTTCATGCAGGAAAAAATAATCATCAGTACCTGTTTTGTGCCAAGAAATGTGCTAGATGCCAGAAATATAACAATGAACTAACCATATTCAAGTTACTCATATTTTGATAGGGGAATGACTTGCATAAGAAGATAATTATAATATAATTTGATGAATGCTATAATAAAAGTATTAAACAGAGCTTTGAAAGCACTAAAGAGCTCATTTAGCTTGGAGGAACTCAGGAAATGCTTCACAAGGGAGGTAACATAGATGACTGTTTTAAGTGATTACACGTGATGCTTGGAACCCGTCCACCCAGACTTACTCAGGAGAATGAACTGGAGGAAGGAAGGCGGGTATTTACCTAAGCAGCCAGCTGTGGTTCTTGGGCTGTGTGCCCAGTGTTGTGGTGGACATCAACTTAGTACTTCCATCCACACTGGATCCCCCAGAGAGTTGCTGTTGAACCCAAATTCTTGAATTTTGACCCAGACCTGACCTACCAGAACAGACTCTCTGGGCACAGCACTGTGGATTAAGCAGGTTTAATAAGAACCCCCGCAGTGATCTTGACACACACTGAAGTTAGAATAGCAATGCACTTAGGATACAGAAGGAAAAGGCTGTCTTTTCCCTGTGTTTCAGCATGGATGAATCCTGACATCAGTTTTCTTACACATTCTATTATGTTCCTTTATCCTCCAATTTTCTTATTTCAGTAACTAAATTTCTTCATAGTTCTACTTTCAAAGCATCTATGAAGTTAATTTTGCTCTGAAGTTAATACTGCTCTGTCAGTAAAATGATTTTTTTTCTTTTCCTCTTAATTAATAAACAGAGCATCATCTGTTTTGTCAAGCTGGTACAGTTCTATTCTGCTTGTACCTATAAGATCTTACATTGGTTCAGAAGAAGCCAGGTTCACAGCTCAAGGTCTGGTGCAAAATCACCATGAAAGGGAGATGTCTCTTCCTATAGCATCCTTATTTTCTGCTCTCAAAATCCCTCCCTGAATTTCAACCACTTTATAGGCATCAATTAATGATGGTTAATTTGTTCCAAAAATAATGAACATATAATTAAGATTAAGATACTCTGAGGGCTTCCTCTTGCTTTGAGGCCAATTCTTCCTTCTGCTTGGAAGTATGTCATTTAACCTTTTTACCTCTCTGCTTCTATAATTGGGGAGAGTCAAACTTACCTGCTCTGAAATTTCTGAAGATTCAGCAGTGATGTTGATCAAATGTTTATCACATGAAAAGTGCCAAATAACAGCTATGAGATGTGCTGGGCAAAAGCTCTCTTTGGAACATCTGTGGTACTTGACCCTTTCTGTGATTCTCTTTTCTTGACAAATTATGTCATATTGCTTCAATGCACATGACAGAGCAATGAGATATAATGTGAATAATTAAAGCCAAAATTACCTACCAGCTACTTGCATAAAATCAAAACAATACTCAGCAATGGTGTACCACCATGATATTCGATGAAATTTGAATACAAGTATTTAAATGAAAAGGGTTGAAAAACAATGAAATACCACTGAAGGATACCAGCGGGAACTTTACTTCTTTACTTTTAAAGAGTTTTATGTTCCATGTGACTCCTGGTTTATGATCATAGCTACCTTCAGGATTATTTAGAAATCTGGGAGTTATCTCTGATTCTTTTGCCTCTCTCGCTAAGCCTTTTGATTCTACCAATACCATTGAACTTTTCTCGCTTTCCCTAGTTCCATTTCTACTCTTCTCTATTAACCAACTTCTCTCTGTTGTCTATTTTAGTTATTCCTGAGCTGGTCCACATGTTTCCTTTTTATATCTGTCCCAACGTATCCTTCACATAGTGTCCACAACAATTCTTTAGACAAGTAAACCAAACCTCCTCTATTTTTTACCTCATGTTTGCAATCCCAGTGACTTGGGAGGCTGAATGGATACCATCTTGAATTGGATTTCCTAGTTGTGTGGCCTCAGCCTCCTTTTGAGCCACTTCCTTTTTTCTCACCATTGCTACCGGCAGTTGTGTACTTTACAGCTCTTAGAAAACCTTATGGTCTACCCACATTAAAATGAAAACAATTCATCAGAAATCGGCTGGTGGAGTCAGAATTAAAAATGAGAAGATGTATGAGTTTGTTAGGTTTTCACTGATGTGACCCAAATTCCCACTCTAAATGAGTTAGAAGAGGAAAGATTTATTTTGGCTTATGGTTTTAGAGGTTTCAGTTTCTGGTCAGCTGGCAACATTCCTCTGTCTATGAGATGAGGCAGAAAATCATGGCGGAAGGGTGTGGTGGGAAAAAGCTCAGTCCATGGCAGCTGGAAAAGAGAGGGAGGGGGAGAGGGAGAGAGAGAGAGAGAGAGAGAAAGAGAGAGAGAGAGAGAGAGAGAGAAATAGGGAGGGAGAGAGAGAAAGAGATAGAGAAGTGGGGTTGGAGACGGAGGAAAGATCACAGTGACCTACTTTCTCCAATGAGATCCCGCTTCCAAGTAATCCATTCCACAGTCAATGGATTAATCCACCCATGAGATCAGAGCTCTCATGATCTAATCACTTACCCAAAGCTCCACTTCTGAACTGGTGAATTTCTGGAGATGTTACAGATTCATACCATAACAGTATATTTTCTGACAATAAGAAAATTTGACAGCTTTTCACAGGGTTGGGATAGAGGTCTGAACCTTTGTTATTTGGCTCTTGAGGGCCACCCAGATCTCAGATAACCAACAAACACCAATAACTGGATTATCTGAGCACTGTACTTATTCTCCACTTTGCTTTCCCTCACCACTACTTTGGAAATATGACATATACTCAGCAATGATAAATATTTCCAAAGGGTGAGAAGAATTTCTAGAGAAAAATTTCTAGAATAATATTCCATTTCTAGAAGAATTCCATAGAGGAAGGTTTAGAAGATTGCACAAGAGTCTATGCTGTTTTGGTGGTAGAAATTTTATTTTATAGTCAACCTTAAGATCTGATCTATAAAGTTGGTGAAAGTTCTCCAGTTATCTGGCACTAACATTGTATCTTGCAAGCCCTCTAATTAGTTGAATTATGAGAATATTTCATTGCAAATCCTTGCACTTGTTATTAACTTGTCAAAAACTAGCCTACATCTCTTTTTTTTAAAAAAGTTATTGATTCTTCTTAATTGTACGTGATAGTAGAATCCATTTTGATAAAATTATACAAGCATGGGACATATCTTATTTTTATTTAGAATTAACAGATTTATTTGAGTTAGACATTTTCCCAACTGTTCACAAATTCAATAAAGAATGCTGTCATTAAATAATTAAGGAGTCTCAAGATAGATGAAACATTCACTCAAAAACTTTCTGTCTTGAGAGACTGAATTATTTATGAAATAATTATTTGAAATTATGTGATGACGGCAAGTTCGACCATGGCACATAGGGGATAGAACCTAAGAGCAAATATAGTGATATCATGTTGGAGGTTAGAAGGAAGGAGAGGGGATGAGGGAGAGATGCAGGGGCACAGGGGTAGTTCTGGGAATCCCCAAGAGCATCATTAGGAACCTAAGAAGAGATGACTATCATCCACCTTTTTTTCAACCAGCTTTTTTGGGGTAAAAATGACCAAAAATACACACATATACGTCTATATCCACTGCCTCAAAAAGTTACTCTGTGTGTGTGTGTGTGTGTGTGTGTGTGTGTGTGTGTCTGTGTGTGTGAATACTTGAGTATACTTAAGCCTGTACTTTAACAATTTTCAAGTACAGAATACATGATTATTAACTATAGTCTACATGTTGTAATTGAGGTCTCTGAAACACAATCATTTTATATTTGGAACTTTATACCTTATCACTATTTTCTCTTCATTTCCTCCTCCTCCAGTTCTTGGTGACTAACCCTCTGCTTTCTGTTTGTATGAGTTTGACTTCTGTTGCTGTTGTTATTAAGATTCCACATACAGGTGAGTTCCTGTGTCTGTCTTATTTCACTTAGCATACTGTCTTCTGGGTTAATCCAGAAGTGTTATTTTAAATGGCAAGATTTCCTTCTTTTTATGGCTGAATAATATTCCATTGTGTGGGTATGTATCACACTTTCCTTATCTATTCATCTGTTTATGAATACTTAAGTTGTTTCCATATCTTGGCTATTGTGAATAATGGTGCAATGAACATAGAAGAGCAAATAGCTTTTTGAGATAGGGATTTTCTTTTCTTTGTCTATGTACTGGAAGTGGGATTCCTGTGTAAAATTGTAGTTCTGTTTTTAATTTTTTGAGAGAGGTTCATATTGCTTACTATAGTGGCTGCATCAATTTTCACTCTCACCAATAGTGTACAAAGATTCTCTTTCTTCCACTCTCTTATCAACTTTTGCTATCACTTGTCTTCTTGATAATAAATATTATATTGAATGTGAGGTGGTATTTCATTGTGATTTCAATTTGCAGTTCCAAGAGAGTGATGTTGAGCATCATTTTATATACTTGTTGGCCCTTGTATATCTTCTTTAGAAAAATGTTTGCTTAGGTCCTTGCTCATTTTTTTTGAGGGGGGCAGGGGGACCAGGGATTGAACTCAGGGGCACTCAACCACTGAACCACATCCCCAGCCCTTTTTTGTATTTTTTTTTTAGAGACAGGGTCTCTCTGAGTTGCTTAGTGCCTTACTTTTTGCTGAGGCTGGCTTTGAACTCACAATCCTTCTGCCTTAGCCTCCTGAGCTGCTGGAGGTGCCACCACACCTGGCTCCTTGCTCATTTTAAAATAAGGTTATTTATTTTTCTATTTGCTTTTGAATTGTATGAGTTCCAGATACATTTTGACTATGAACACATTGGTATATAATTTAAAAGTTAGGTTGTCTTTTTAGTTTATGATTATTTCTTTGCTGTGCAAAATATTTTTAGTACAACTTGCTTATTTTTGTTTTGTTGCCTGTGCTTTTGCTGTCAAATTCTAAAAATAATTGTCCAAACCACTGCTAACAAAGTTCCCTTCTAGGAATTCTACAATTTCTGTTCTTATGGTTAAGTCTTTAATTGATTTTGAGTTTATTTTTTATATGATGTTCAGTAGGGTTAAGTATCTTTCTCTTTCTTATAGATATCCAGTTTTCCCAACACTATTTCTTGAAGACTATATCACCATTGCACATTCCTGGTGACTTTGTCAAAAGTTAGTTAACTGTATATGGGTGAGTTTATTACTGGTGTCTTGATTATATTTCATTGGACTGTGCATCTGCTTTTGATTCCAGTACCATACTGTTTTGATTTTTATAGCTTTGTAATGTAGTTTGAAATCAGGAATTGTGATGCCTCCAGCTTTGTACTTTCTAAAAAATTGCCTTGGCTATTCAATTCTGTTATACTTTAGATATTAGTATCTCCCTATCCTGCCAAAGCTCATGTGTGAACATTCAGAGGTGAAATGACTAGATTATGAGACCTTAACCCAATCAATGAATTAATCCCCTGATGGGGATTAACTGAGTGATAACTATGGGCAGGTAGGATGTGTTTGGAGGAGGTGGGTCTTGGGGACATGCCTTTGGGGTATATATTTTGTATCTGGCAAATGTAGTTTCTTTCACCTTTCTGATCATCATGTGAGCTGGTTCCCTTTACCATACTTTCTCACCATGATGTTCTGCCTCGCCTCAATCCCTGAGGAATGAAGCTAGCTGTCTGTGGCCTGAGGCCTCTGAAACTGTGAAACTGTGAAAATAACCTTTTCCCTCTAAAATTATTCTTGTCAAGTCTTTTAGTTACAGCAGTGAAGACACTGATTAAAACCGGTTCTTTGTGCTTTCATACAAATTTTAACATTGTTTTTCTATTTCAATGAAAAATTCACTGGAATTATGATCTCACTAAATCTGTAGATCACTTTGAGTGCTAAGGACATTTAAACACTATTAATTCTTTTAATGCATAAACATGGATTATCTTTTCATCTATTTACGTCCAATATTTTTTAGCAATGTTATATAAGTTTAAATGTATGGAAATTTTCCTCATGGTTAAATTTATTCATAAGTATTTTATTCCTTTTGATATGCTTATAAAAGGAATTGTTTTCTTGATTTTGTTTTTGGGTAGCTTGTTGTTGGCTTATATAAATACGACTGATATTGACTTTTATCCTGAAACTATATTGAACAAGTTTATTATTTCTAAGGTGTTTTTTGGGGTGTGTGTGTGTATGTAATCTGGGATTTTCATATAACATCATGCCATTTGCAAACAGAGACAATTTTACTTTTTTCCTTTCTGATTTAGATGACATTTTTGGTTTATCCTGTCTGATAAGGACTTACAATATCATGTTGAATAAAAGTGGTCAGAGTGGGAATCCTTGTCTTGTAGATCTTTCCTATTTTGAATGTGAAGCTAGTGTGAGCTTGTCATATATGGCCTTCATCATGTTGAGAATATTTCCTCTTATTTCTGGTTTGTTAAGTGTTTTGTTTTTTCTTATCAAGGAAGGTTGTTGAATTTTGTCAAAATTCTTTTTTGACAAAATTTCTGCACCTATTAAGATGATCATATGATCTGTTAAGGTGCTGTATTGCATTGATTATAGTATGTTAAACCATCCTTGCATGCCAGACATAAGTCCTATTTGTTTGTGATCTATGAATTGTTAAGTTTCTCTTGAACTGTTTGCTAATATGTTGAAGAGTTTTGCATCTGTATTCATCACGACATTGGCTTATAGCATTCTGTTGCTACAGTGTCTTTGTCTTGCTCTAGTATTGGGATGGTGTGGCCTCATAAAATGAGTTTGAAAGTTCTCTCTTCATTTGGAAGGATTTGAGAAAGTCTAATATAAATTCTTCTTAAATTGCTTGGTAGAAATGATCAATGATGTCATCAGGTTCTCAGCTTTTTTCGTTGGGGGGGGGGTGGATTTGCTTATTAAATCAATCTTTTTACTACTCACATGCTTTTTTTTCAGATTTTGTATTTCTTCCTGATTCAGTCTTGACAGTTGTATGTTCCTAGGAATTTATTCATTTCTTCTTTTGATCCTATTTATTGTCATATAACCATTCACAGCAGTCTTTTATGATCCTTTGTCTTTCTGTGGTATCAGTTTTGATGCATCCTTTCTCATTGTGATTAAATTTGTTTGCTTCTCTTGTTTACTCAGTCTAGCTAAAAGTTTGTCAGTGTTTTTATCTCTTCAAAAAACCAACTCTTACTTTCAGTTCATTTTTTTTATATTCACTTTCTAGTCTCTGTTTTATTTACTTCTTATTTGCTTCTATCTTATTTGCTTCTATCTTTTTAAAATTTTCTTCCTTTCCTTTTCTTTCCTTCCTTTGGGGATAGACTGTTCTTTCTTTTTTTGTTTTCTTGAGATATGAAATACATTATTTATTTGAGAGATTTTTTTCAATGTAGCCTTTGTTATTATAAACTTCCCTTTTAGAACTGTTCTTGCTGCATCCCATAAGTTTTGATGTGTTGTATTTCATTTTGTCTCCAAATATTTTTTTAATTTCCTTCTTGCCTTCTTCATTGACCTGTTCGTTGTTCAGAAGTGTTAATTTATACAACTTTGTAGATTTTCCAAATTTCCTTCTATTACTGATTTCTAGTGTTGCACCATTGTGGTCAGAAAATATTTTTGATATCATTTCAATCTTCTTTTTTTAAGACTTATTTTGTGACCCTGCATGCTCTTGAGAAGAATATTCATTATGCTGCTCTTGGAGAGAATACTATATATGTCTGTTAGGTCCATTTATTCTAAAATGTAGTTCTAGTCCAGTCTGTGAAAGTGGTGTACTGGAGTTCCCTACTAGTATGGTGTTGCTACGTCTTACTTCAAATCTGTTAATATTTTCTTTATGTGTTTAGGTGCTCCTACGTTGGATGCATATATGTTTAGAATTATTGTCCTCAGGGTGAATTGACCCTTTGTTTCTTGTTACCAGTTTTTCATTGAAAATTCTATTTTGTCTGATGTAAATATAATCACCTTGCTCTCTTTTGAGACATCTTTTCCTGACCCTTTGCTTTCAAACTGTATGTGACCTTAAAGTTAAAATGAGTCCTTTGTAGGTAGCATGTTGTTGTATCTTTTAAAATAATTTTATCTGGCCACTCTGTATCTTTTGATTGGGTCATTTCATTCATTTATACTAAAAGTAATTATTAATAGATAAATAATTACTATTGTCTGACTTTTCAGAACTTTTGCTTCAATATACCCTCCTCTTGTTCCCTCTTTAAGGGCTCAGTTTTTAAGACTGTATGCCTTCTCTTGATCCCACAAAGTCAGAACAAGCACTGAGAGAGCTCACATTGTTTTCTCCAACATGGTTCCCTTGAACATTCAAGTTTGCCTCTCTTATCCCAACTCTAGAGAGTCAAGCTGTCTGAATGAGATGCTTGTGTTCACTGTCCACGTGGATGTGCTGGATGAGCGGCATGAAGCATGCTGAGAACTTGCAGTGCCCCTGGGCCATTGAGATGATTTACAGGTGATGTGTCCCAAGTACCTCAGGGGAGTTTTTTTGGCAGAGTCCACAGGGCAGTTAATAGGGTCTCTGTCCTCTCTTCCATACTCTCAGTTATACCAACCCCTCAATTGTGCCAGTTACTTCAGTTTTCTGGATGGTACAAGCCAGAAGCAGTCCTCTGGGTCAGCATCCCACAGGGCTGAAGGAATCAGGAACATACTTAGTACACTTTTATCTTTCTCTATGGAAGTTTTGGGTGGAGGGAATACTTCTTGTTTCTAAGTTGTCCTTCTTTTCAGGAGGGGTAGCATAAATAAAGTAAAAATTTCTACCCTCCTCATTGCGTCTATTCTCAGATATTTTACTCTAATAGTATGCTGTCACTTCTTGTTAGATTCCCAGACTCCCACAGAAGAACATTTTCATGGCTGTCAAAATCAGTAAGTCAGGAAACATGGTGGAAAGCTCCTATTCTGCCTTACCGTTGTCATTCTTCCTTCTCCATATTTTAAATATCTGTGTTCTTTAAAATTGTCCTTAGCAGCTCTCTCTTTACTTTGTAGCAGTAATGTAAGAATGTAATTGGTAACAATAAATTGCCTTTATTCTCATTGATGAATGAGTACACATGTGGTGGTTGAGATTCTGAGAACAATGACACCTTCCAATAAGAGCAGTAGAAGTTAATAATGTATCACCTGGTTGCCTCACAGGTGACAAGTCTTGCCTTTAGAACCACAGGAGAGCTCCTCACAGTGCCTCCATCAATAGAGTTACTGAAACTTTATTAAAATGCCTCCCTTTGCCCTCCAAAAGTGTGGCTAGACACACTTTTCCAAGTCATGTGTGCCTGCCAATAACTCTGTCTATTCTGTATAGTCTCTAGGAAAGAACAATTACTCCTTCCAAAATTTTAGATGTCATGGTGGCCATGGAGGTGCTCAAAGGGCCTGCAGGGAGCATAGCTGACTGACAACTTCCATGCTGGGACCATGTTTTCCCTAAGCTACTATCATTCAGTGTTGTGCATGGCAGTCAGACCAGATCTGCTCCCTCAAATCCAGGGCTCCTCCAATAGGCAAGGACTCCCCTTCAACCTAGCTGAGACTCTTTCTTTATTGTGTTAGGTCTCTCCTTTCACAGTTCTCAGGCCTACATCACTACCTAAAAGCTCTTTCCACCTATTTCTCACTGCTTCTCATATGATGTTCATAGATGATTGAACTGCTAATTCTCTTGACCATGTTCAATGCCACCTTGATGTCAATGTTTCAAAAGACCTGAACTGGTCCAGGTGGTAATTACACCATCCAAAGTGAAAATTGTGCAACACAATATTAAATGAGCATGCTAGTCTCTCTGGTTGGTTCGTGGAGTTTGGAGGTGGGGTTGGATGGAGGGTGGGAATGTCATTGATAGATTCCTCAGTTTCATCTCATCTGAGTTACATTTTGAGCATTGCATTTCCTTCAAGAAAGCAGAGCAGGAATCTTCAAATATTAGACTTTTAGTAGGATTCTTTCTTTTTAAAATAGAATTTCCAAGTTTGAGATGTTTCTAGGAAAATTAAATCACTTGGAACACTATGCTTGCACAATATATCAGATGGATGAGATGTTTTAGGTAATATTTAAAAGTCAGTGAGTTGAGGAGCACATATTTGAATTGAACTCCTCTGCTTTCTGTGTTTTATCTATATGTAGATACATGTAGTAGAAGGGTTGTCATTGCCTGGGAGCAAAACCCAGAATATGGAAAGTTAGTTTATCCGTTAGTTAGCACAATAATTTAAAATTTCACTATTCTCTGATAAAAATCATGATAGCCTGGAGTCACAACAAGATTTGTATATTCCTTCTGATAAACAAAGAGAGATTTAGGTCCACATTATGACCAACTATATCCCCAGCCATGGTAGACATTCAGTAAATATTTGTAGAAAAAAATGAAGGGCATTATGTTCAGGATAGCTTTAACTCTGAATAAATAGACTAAACTCTTGTAGTTTGCCCATTTTTATATGTAAAATGATAGAATTAATAACAAGTTACAACCATGTTTACTCTTCTATAATACCTGTTTGCTGCTTCTTATGTGACTGATAGATAGGGGAGTAGTATGGTTTGAATGTGTCCCTCTAAAATTTACATTGAAACTTAATCACTGGGGATGATATGAAGAGGTGAAGTCTTTGGGGGAAGTAATTAAGTCATGAGTGCTCCATGCTCATGACTGTAATGATTACTTTGTACAAAAGACTTCATAGCTACCTATCCTTCCATGTCTTCTGTCATGTACAGAAATAGCATTTGTTCCTTTTGTCCTTCCAACCTATGGCACCCAGCAAGAAGACACTGTCTTGGAACCAGAGAGCAGCTGTCACCAGATACTAAATCTGTTGGTACTGTGATCGTGACTTCCTAGCCTATAGAACTGTGAGAAATAAATCTCTATCGTTTAAAACTTCCCTGTCTTGGGTATTTTGTTATAGCAACTGGAGTAGACTAAGACAAGGAGTGATGTTGATATCATGTAAAAGAGATATCGATTCATAATTGCTATTTTTTTAAGTGAGTAGGGTGAGTTCTCTTACAATTAAAGAAAGGCCTTAGCCATGTGTAATGTCATTAAGAAAGGTTCTGAAACTGTATAAATGTGTCTCTTATAGTGCAAACAATGCCTGCACTCTTCTGTGGAAATGCAGGTGCACACTAAAGGGGACATGTTGACATTTCCTTCCTTATATAAACAATGGGTTAAAAAGAACAGGCTACAGTCTGGATGTGGTTTTTTATTTTGATGAGCATATCTCTATTAGAAACAAATGCCCTCCAGGAAATATATCTCAGGAAAATGTAGAAGCTCCTGGATTTAAGGTGCAAAGAGCTCACCATGATACTAGAGGCTAATGCCAAGAAAACTTTGAATGTGTTTGTATTTTTGTGGGATTGATATTGTTTTCAGTGAGTTGCTGGGTACAATGCGTTTGGGGTCCTTTGCATCCAATCCAGTTTTTCCCCCAGAAAAGTGTTACTTTTACCATTTCATTTTACAGAAAACATGTTTCCCCTAGAAATCAATAAATCTATCTATATATGTATATTCTCTATATTTGTGTATATATGCACATATTATATTATGATATCAGGGGTGCTTATATATAAAACAAAAGCAAAGTGATATCTTGGCTAAAAATTCTGCTCTAGAATCAAATTGCTTGTGTTAAAGTTTGAGCTTTGCCATTTTTAAGCTGAGCATACTTGGCATGACACTTGCTTTGTGCTTTTGCATCCACAGTAGGACAATGGGAATGCTAATATTCCTGTCTCTTTGGACTGTTGTATAGTTTAATGCATTGAGAAAGAACTTAGAAAAGTGTCGTGCACATAGTAGGCACTTCCAATCATTATGATGAAATAAAACAGCGTGTTCCCCAAGGAATTCCCAGAAGAGAAAGTTCACCCTGCTCTCTGGAGACTTGGCATGATTTCATAACTGGGACCTTAATATAGAAATTCCCTGAAGGTTTGACTCATAGTTCTTTGTAGGAATTTCAGGAGCCAGTCTTCTTTTAAATTTGTATCCACTATTGCTGCAACTTGTTTTTTAAATTTCCTCTGGCTAGAGTCACTAGACTGTGACTTAAATTAAATCGTAACCTGGGAACTGGATTTCCTCAAGTTACTTGTGCTCCATACAGTAGAGTCATCATATATTTGCTGCTCTCATTTGACGTTTTAATCAGATTGTTTTTTTGATAAATTGTGACCTGTTTGCCACTTCTCTTTATATGTGAAATTAAGACAAGATTCATATCAGTAACATGCTCCATCATAAACACAGCTTAAATTGCAAAACACATGTCCAAAATTAATTGACACAGAATTAAAATATACCTTTTCTTTTCTTCCAAGAAAACTGATGGAAACAAAGATCAGGTAAAGAACAAAAGTCTCTTCGTACCTCTAGCAATGTTTACATTCCTGGGAATACATGGGAAAACTGGAAAAGTGCTTTCATTGAAGTTTGCTTTAAATGTAAGATGTCTGGGTTGACCTATCCTTTCCTGAATGCTTGGCTTTCCAATGGAGCAATTTTTCCTCTGGGTTAAACAATGCTCTCTTACGGCTGAATATTTTGCAATGATTTGCAAAACAATGAACCAATTATGCTATAGCTGGATTAAGCCTAATGATCAAACTTGATGTCAGGTTAGATAAAAATAATGCAAATGTCCTTAGATTCTATGAAAATTCCTTAATAATAGGAAATTCCAACAAGTGAGAACAAATTGCAATATCCATCTTGCTTTCTTCCATTCATGGTGGAAAAGCAGTATCATTAGAAAACCAGGCACTTTGGCAGAAAAGGTGCAGTATGGGAATGATGCTTGTCTATTTTTAAATTCTCCATTGGATGGGGATATGATGCTCTAACATAAATACACATAAAAATTATGATACTAGCAAAATAAATTATGTATTCAACACTTACATTAAGCTCCAAGATTAATATTTATTATTTTATTTAAGTAAAAAAAACCTGAAAACAAACCAACACAGCTCTGTGGACTAGGCATTATTCTCCCTACTACATAGCTAAAATATCAGTAGCAGAGCAATGAAGCACGAATAAAATCACTCCAAATCTCTTCTCTTTTTCACCACATCAAGCACAGCCTTAGGATCTTTTCATTCCTACCCCCTCATCCCACCCATAGTAATGCTGACATTACTCCTAATCTCAGATTTTATGGGCTCCATTCTCTTTTTCTACCAGTTCTGTCAGTTTTATCCTTACAAGTTAGAATTTTAAGGAAGTGTGTCAGGATCAGAATATCATCTGAACAGAGCATCTGGTGGTCTGGAGTGGACCTCAGGGTTCATCTACCCTTAGGGATTCACTGCATTCCTTAGTCTAACTCGGTCTTGTAGATTCAGAACTCTGGTTTGGGGGGATTAATGAGAATGACTTTGTTTGCCATGCTTGTCTCAAATTAACCAAATTCATAGATGTTAATATATAAAACCATAAAATCAATTAATTTCATTTTCAGTAAGAGGTAAATTGGCCAAGGTCCTAGACACACATCCTGTGACTGATGACTTCTTTCTTTGTAGACAAGTATCTTAAGAAGCCACATTATAGCCCCAAAGTTCTTGGTGATTGTTGAGACTGGATGAGACTGGAAGAATTAGTAATTCTGAGTATTGAGGGAGTCTGTGAAATTAGCACAGAACAGCCATCTCTGAAATAAAGACATGCTACACTGATAGAACAAGTCACGTCCTTGGACATTGAAGAATTTACCTGGGCACTCTCAGTGCTGTTTATCCTATTTATTACTTTTCAACTTGTCTCATAAGTGCTTGGATTCTTAACAATTTGCTTTCTGATCATCTCATTGCTCAAATTTTGTTCATTCCAGGGAGAACTTTCATACCTTGATGTGCCTTTACACATATATTTCAATCCATTCTGTGTTGATTTATTTGTTAAAATTTCAGGTGAAAATCTTATTCATCTCATTTCAAAATGAATTTTGGCTTGGATGCAGGACAGAGAATGCTTTTCTCACATTCCTGTGTACATCTTGAAACCATAGACACGCCAGATTACTTTTCAAAAGATAATGGAATTTATGCATTGAACAGAGATGTGTGAAAGATTGAATTCTTGTAAATTATATACAATTAAGGTTTAGTGAGGTATTAATAATAGGACATTGCATTATACTTTGCTTCAGGATTTTTTCTATTATGCTACACATTCTTACATATGGAGGTGTTTATTCTTATGAGAAAAGTCAACGGCTGTCTCCAGCACGGCATTCAGGAAGCCCTGGGAAAGCCTCACAGGCCTCCAACACTTTCCTCACCATCTGTTACTCACCTTTGAAACTAATTTCTTTGAGTCTTAAAGTCTTTTTTCTTTTAAAACATTTCTTCTTGGCATGCAGATGTACCTGGATTTTGAATGCTACATTTATCAAATTATATTGTTAAACAAGATGCAAATATAATTTCAGTGTCTGGGAATTCTCCAGAATAATTTAATTTTAATAATATGTATGCATATCTGGATCATTGGGATGACTACCATGTAAGTGAGTACTCTTTTCTAGTTTAAAGTCTGAATTTATGTGTTCATTCTTGTTGGTATCAACAATTATTACTTTAATTGTCACTGGTTCATTAATAGTGAGTGAGATTTTTTTAAAGGCCAAACACTACAAATAAACTTTCCTAAAAATTTAGAATGCAAAAAGAGGGGAAGAGTTGAGTCGTAGCAAAGGGTATTGGAAGCAATTTGCACCTGGCTAATTATTATCTGGGTAACTACTGATTTGAGGCAAATGGATATTTAAATCTTGCCCATGGGGTTCTCTGATTGAAATCAAGCCTCCTACATCAATTATTCCTTGAATTTAGATTAAAGGTGATCATTTTTGCACATTAACTTGACACGGGCAAAATTTAATGACGGATTCCCAGTTATGAAAAATAGGATGCTTTCCTCTATTTCAAGAGATGAAGATGGGGGTGATTTTTCATCACAGAGCTACATATAACTTACTCTTTCTTTTTACGAGTTTGTGGATTGATTGCTTACATACAGACTAGGTTTAGAAGATTGTTAGGTATTGATTTAAGAGTCTCAAGCTTTATAGATCCAAGAAATAGTTTTCCTTTCTCCTTAAATAGACATACACCATTGAGCTTAATCTATCCCCTGAGCTTAGGATATCATTTGAATTTCTGGGAAAAAATGGCTAGAGGCTCTGAGGATTCTAGTTGTTGTCACCTTCAATAAGGCCCATTAGTTAATATACTAAAGCTCTGTTGCTAGAAACTAGAAACAACAGGCTCTTTGACAGAGGTCCCTGTGAATGGACACACAGTTCCGACTGAAATAGCTCCAGTCCTTACCATGTCGGGGAACCGTCTATGTCTGACTACCCTCAGTGTGATTGGGTTAGGAAACTTTATTGGTACAGATTTTGGAGAATTTTTTTTCCTAAGAAAATTATGGTAAATATTCCACTACTTCCCACACAGTGCTTTACCAAGTCTTCAGCTTTTAAGTTCCTCCCTTCTCTTTTGATTTATTTTCCTCATTCTAAGACCTTACATTTTTCTTGTGTTTTCTTAAATTCCCCTTTCTTCTCCTTCTTTCCTCATGTCCTGGGATTGGAAGGGGAACAGTGGACAGAATTTGCATGGGAAGAGTTGTCATGATGGTGGATTCACCCACATTCTCTGTAAGATAGGTGTATTGAGGTCTTGACTGTATAAATAATGATCTTAAATAACTGATAAATGATAGAAACAGTTTTAAATTCACGTCAGACAGAAGTATCCCATCCCTAGAACATTGTTTATCTTGCTATTTGATCTCTCTGTGTATATATAACATAGATATCATCGTCATCTCTCTGTGTATGTGTATGGGGGCAGTAAGACAATATTTTTTTCTTTCTTTCTTTCCTAGATCTTCCCTTTCCCCTGTATGCTCGAAGGAAAGAAAAATGATTTTAAGGTCCCACATGTTTGTTAAATGGAAAACATATCTCAAAAGCTCACCATTAGAATATTTCTCTTCTGTTTTGTTCCAATGGATATAGTGTGTGCAATATGCATGGCCATAGATACAAGACACAATCTAAGCACCTAACTCTCCTTTCCTTTTTCCATTAAAATGCATCAAATCTAAAGCTCAAAGACATGGAACCATTTGTATGTTATCGACACCAGATAGCCTATGCTGCTTGCCATCAGCATTTATATTCAAGAACAGAATTAATATTAACATTTTAGAAAAAAAGGGCAAAGCCATATAAAATTAAGTTAACTTAGACATAAGGATTACAAACTCAGTGTATTTATCTTTGGAGGTAATCAATCATTGCCTGTGCCAGAGATCTATAAAAGATTGGCCTCACAACTTACTACAGGGACCTTATCCTTTCCTCTACAAATTGCTCAGTTCCACCAAAGCAAAGACACTATTCCCCACTGAGGACTAAATAAATGACAAGCTTGAAGTGGTGAAAAATAAATTCCTCCTCTGAGTTACTTGAGTAAAAAGCTGTCTGTACAAAAATCACACATTTCTCTTCACATTGTGGAAACTTTCCACATTTTACAACACTGTAGTTTTTTGAGAAGAAGCTTAGGAAATTCATTATAAGGCGACAAGGTATTTGGGATATTAGTTCTTCCACACCCCCAAGTAATGGAGAAAATGTTGGAAATAGGAGTTTCAAGGCTTCTTCAACCCCCACAATCTAGGTTAATACACTCTATGTACTTTCCATACATATGAAGCATTTTCTGGTAACCAGGGAACAATTTATTTATGCACTTTATTTTCACTGCATGTCTATAAGACTGGAAAAAAGTAAACATTGATCTGCATAATCATATACATAGATTAAGGGGAACTTCCTGAAACAGTGTGAATTAGATCATTAAAAAATAGCAAAATTGAAGTTAATGGCTTATTTGCTGAAAGTAGGTGTTTTAATTATTCTAGATAGTTTGAATTCATGAATAACTTATTAGTCACTTATATCCTGTTTTTAATTTTTTTCTTTCCTGTTCATAATCCTGTTTCATCCCCAATGTTTAGATCACAGTCTTTAATGCTTTATTTGAATCCTTACTAGGGAGGTTCAAGAAATGATATGGTCAATCAGAGTAGATGGCATTGTTACAGCTCACCAGGAGATTGTATAATCCTCTTTTTGAAAAAGTAAGTACCAAAGTATGTAATGCAGGATACTAAAACCAAGACAATTTTTTTCACAATATAGATAACATGCAGAAAATCATGAATTACAGGAAAAATACATTTTGAATAGGAATCATAAGACATGGGTTTGACTTTGAACTGAAAACAGGTTGTCCTTGGCTATACTCCTTCACTCTGCTATAGCAAACTGACTCCTGCCACCACCCTGCTCAGTGTGTCCCCTACTGCCACCTTCCTTGCTCACCTATCCCCAAATTTGACTAGCTTCTTTTATATCTAGAATATACCAAGCTCTTCCCTTCCATATTGCCTTGGCACATTATTTTACTTCTTCACATTTTATATAATTATCTCCTAATCATTCTTCAGGTCTTAATTAGTAATCACTTTCTCCAATAGGCCTTTTTCTGTTTTTTAAAGACCACTGTGTAGGGGATGTGCAAGATTCTCATGGAATCATACTGTCCATTACTACTAGGCAGGTATCACTAATTGCAAACACAGGTTTAATTGCATGATTCTGTCCTTATATCTGGATGGGGTGGGCTCTGTGTTTCATTACAGGGGAAACATTTCTAGTACACTGTATATACTCAGAAAATATTTGGGAAACTAATGGATGAATGAATGAATTGGGATAGGATAAACAAACTACCAGATGCCTTGTATCTTGAGCTAAGAGACTAATGTGAATTCACTGTCTCATTTCCATCAAAGCAACTAGTGAAGGAGTTTATATTATAAGCCATGTTTTTTTGCAGTTGGAAACTGCAAGAAAGTCTCTCAAAATACACTCCAAGTTTCCTACTTCCATGCAACATTCATATTTCCATTCATACAGAGAAGTTAATCTCTAAAACACAAATCTGATGCCACCACTTTCTATCAAAACCCTAACTTTGCTTCTCACCATATATAACATAAAGTCCAAACTCCTTGGGATAATAGGCAAAGCCTTCATGCTCTATCTGCTCCTTCACAGAGCTAAGCTTCTTTTCCAGTTAAGACACAGGTGAGCATTCCAGCATTTAAGACATGTGGCAGAAATTGTGGTGTCTTCCTTCCTTCTTTTCTTCCTCCCTCCCTTCCTTCCTTCCTTCCTTCCTTCCTTCCTTCCTTCCTTCCTTCCTTCCTTCCTCCTCTCCTTCCCTCCCTCCTTCCTCTTCTGTCTTTTCCCTCTCCCTTCCTCCCTAGATTCCTCCTTTTGGTGTCATGCCTTTGCACCCACTCTTCCCACTTTCTAGAAAACCTATTCCCCCATCCCCTTCTTTTCTCAGCTTTTGCTCATTAGACAAATTCCAACTCAGTCTTCAATATTTGGCTTAAATGTTGAATGCCTAGTCACTTCCCTACCCCTGTCTTTCCAGAGAGACAAATGATGTTATTCTGTGCCTGCCTCTACCATATCACTTGCATTTCTGTAATCATTTATCTGAAGGACCATTTCCCCTGAACACTGTCAATTCTGAGACAAGGGCTACAATCTTAGCCTAGATCTCCTTATTCCCTAGCACACTCCCTGGCACATGCTAGGCAAATTGTGAACGCAAGTAAAGGAAGGGAAGAATGAAATTGCCATGTCAATAGCTTAGCTCATGTTTTCCAGTGCTTCAGGTGTGAATGAAACTAGTCTTTAGACTCAATTTTATTCTAACATTCCAAGGTTTATTAATAGCACATCATTTTATAAAGTTAATAGTTCTGAATGAACATTTTTTGGATAATTTTACTTAGAAATAATTTAATTGTTTTTCTTTGAACATTCATATTTTTTTTTTGCATTTTTTTTCCTAAAATTAAATCAAACTAGACTGCTCACCTATGCAGAAATAGCATTCCCAAGACTTTGGTCATCATAGTCCTGAATATATCAGCATCTTGTAAAGTTCTGAAAGAAGAAAATGATGTACAACCCTTTTTTCATCTTTATGCTATCGTTTTAAATCTGCATATTTCATATTTCTTAACAAGTCTTCATTGTCTGCTGATTCTTTTTCTATGTTGAAAATGCATTATCAAATCTCAACCCTTTTCAACAGAACATTAATTTTTTTGAGTAACCCATAAACTTTGTATCTATTTTCCAAGGTATTGAAAATAAAGTCAAACATTTTTTATTTTAGTTTTAATGAAAAGAAATTCTGCATTACACTATGAGGTGGAACTCATTAATAAGCTGTCTTTTTGATCCATAGTTTTTAACTCAAATGCCAAAATGATGATTCTTACATGAGGGTAAAACTTTAGTGGGTCATGGAGCTCAAACCAGTTTGTTTCAGGTGTAGGTGCTGAGAGTTGGGAGCTTCTAGAGATGTGAACTTTTGTTGCTGCCTCTTCTGTGTTCAGTCTGACACTTACCTGATAATGGACTAGAAAAAATTAATCAGTTTCCCTTTAAATAAAATCTTGAAATATCAGACTTTGGAAATATGATGCAAAAAGAACAAAACTCTCCTCTCTCAGGTTTGTGTCTGTAAAAAAAAAAAAGGAAGCTGACAAAGGGACAGAAAAAGACAGTTTTATAGACACATGCTTTAGAACCACTCCACACTCAGAAAACACAAGTTTAAAAGGAAGGGGAAAATGTTCCCAACACTTTAATTGTCCTGTTTTAATTATTCTAGTTTGCTGAAAAGCTAAATGTTAATGTGCCCTTGCTTCAGTCTGGCTTCTATTATTATTTCAGAATGAGCAGTGGCTAGAGCCTCCCCAGGCTGTGAAATAGCAGGTGGCCCTTCTGCTGAGGCCTGGGCAGCTTACCATGGCTCAGTTGCTCCCTATAGGCTACCATTCCATCTTGCTGAGATGCAGACCACCTTGACTGAATGTAGTCAAGAAGGCAGAAGGACTGTTATTGATGCAAACTGACAAGGGAAGGTATTGATAATGGGAAGGCTCATTCCCTAATTTCAGGTCTCAGTAATAAGACAGTTGCATAGGACTTTTGAAGTTTGAGGGATTAAAAGGAAGATGGAAGGGCTGTCTCTTTAGTGTGCTAATATACCCTTAGTGGTAGCTCATAACTTTTAAAAACAAGGACATGGTAGCTCAGAAATATATTCAGCTCTTCCAGTTGAAGCAAGAAGGTGAATGCAGACTGCAGATTGCACAAGTATCACAGAAAATTTAAATTTAAATGGAAAGTTTTTGCACACATATTTGTACTACTATTTATGGCAAAAGCATATGGAGAAGGGAAGAGGAACTGAGGAAAGATCTTGAGTAAAAATGAATTTGTGTATTTTATATTTAAAAATTTTTGTTACAACATAAATGCTATCCCTGTTTTTAAAAACATATTCCTTTAAATATAAATGCCAAGTTTTGGGTAAATACTAGCCTCATGAGCTTCTTAACCTTAGATTATTTTTTTTACCAGCTTTACAACGGCTAATATTTTGAGAAGATATTAGAATCTTTAATACACACTTTAATTGTCCTTTATTATTAGTGAAGGAAGGAAAATAATTGACCAACTGGAGGAAATCGTATTTAGGGGACAACAGAAGGTCCCCAACTTACCAGTGGTCATTGTCATCATCATCATCATTATCATCATCATCAACATCATCAAGCAGCAGTTTTTAAACAGTCCATCTGAGCATGGTCTGGCCCAGCACTCTACAAGGTTAATGAAACTGAGTGTCAAGGACTGCTATTTCAATGTCCCCATTCATGCCAGAGACTAAACATCCTGAAGAACACACACACACACACACACATACACACACACACACACACACACGTAGACAGTTAGACCACTTTGAAAACACTGGCTACAAAATACTGTTATGCTAAGTGAGATCGGCCAATCCCAAAAATCCAAAAGCCGAATGGTCTCTCTGATAAATGAATGATGATGCATAATGTGGGGGGAAAAGATGGCAAGAATGGAGGAAAGATAGCTAGCATAGAGGGACGGGAGGGGTGGGGGCGGGTGGGGGGTAAAATCAATAACAGAGTGTGTGACAGATATCATTGCCCTGTGTACATGCAAGAAAGCACAGATGGTGTGACTCTACTTTATGTACAACCCTTGAAACAATAGCTGTACTCCATTTGTGTTCAATGATTCAATAAGTAAATAAAAAAAAAATAAATAAAATTAAAAAAAAAACCAAAAAAAGCCAAAATACTTTTAGAGATGTCATTGGTCTTTCCTAATTGAAGAAATTTAAACACATGTTAGAAAACTTTTTTACTTTGTCCATCCTTAAGAAGGATTGTCAGGTAGTTGTTCGAGAAAATGTTTTATAACACTATGTTTTTGACTCATATAGTGTTTGGTAAACTAATTTTTTTCTGAAGTACTGGCATTATCATAGAATATTTACTTGCAAATAAAAGAAGAATAAAGCACAATATTCTTTATTAATACTTTTTTATTGCTACCAGGAAGGACATGTTTTTCTAGTTATATTTACTAGAGTATTTATGAGCTAAGGATGGGTACTCTTTCTCTTCATTGAATTTTCTACTGTTGACATGATATGAGATTCAGGAACATCAAAGAATATAAATCATGATTCCTACTGTGGATTCTAACAATCATCCTTCTCTCTCCTGATCAGTTTGGAAATGGGTCTTATCTTGCCCTTGTACTGTAAATGAAGAAAGCAAAAGTGAATTTAAATCTGGATATAGTAGAATTCATCACTTCAAGAACAATTCTTTTTTCTACTGGTGTTCACAAGCACCAATAAAATATCCTTGAAATGGGTACAAGTTTATCCTTCTGAAAATTACTGCTGTCACTTCTTTTAACGAAGCTCCTTTACTTCTTTGTGAACGGTTGTGGAAGAGTGACATGTGATGACTCTCTTGCTGATATGATGAAGACAGTCAGGTAGCCACTGATACCGTGCCTGTGAGAGCTTGTCTTTCGCACATCAAGGGAGTGAATCACTATCCTTTTTGAAAATGAAGGCAAATACTCAACTTATGGCGCTTTAGGTAGACACCTGTTGCTCTGTTACTCAAAGATTCTAGTAGATGACAACATTAGCTGTGTAGTTTTTACAATGAGTCTTTTTCTAGTTGAGAAGATGTTTTCTCTAGGACAAAGACTAATGAGAAGTAAGGTGTTAAGGACATTATTCCACAAGCAGATTTAAACTACTGTGGGATTAAGGACTGTTTCCAAATTTTGAGAATCACCTAAGGTTATGGGTTCTCAACACATGCTTATCAGTGGTGATGATGTGGAATTAATCAGTCTCACAGAAACACTTGACCTGACAATACTATTCAGAGGGAGACTTGGTTGTACTAAGTATCACTAAATTTCTAAGGGGACTTCGTGAACGTGTAGTAGGCTGTATTAGACTTGAATTGTATTCTACTTACCTATTTATTATTACAATCAAGTGAAATAAGTTGTGCAGTAACTTAAGATTTATTATAACATATCACTGTGCTGAAATGAGGATGCAGTGTAAGACAACAGCAGTTGTTGCTCAGCTGGACTTCAAACCCTGGGCAAGGCTCTTTGGACTCAAAATGCAGTTGCTATCATTGAAAAGATCCTGAGCCAGTCATGTAGAAATACTCCCACACAAAGAATCATGAGAGATTACAGATCATTTGTCAGAGTAGGGACAGTCAAATGGACTCAAGCCTGAAGAAAATGCAGTTATATAAAGAATCCAAAAGCAGTAAAAAATTTCCATTAACTATACAGAAGAAAAAACCATTACCATCCTGCCATTTCAGCAGTATGATATAAAACAATGCCCTGATAAAAAATGAAAACGGATCTATAAATCCAGTGTGTGTGTGGGGAGGACATCAACAATGGCATTAAACATGAATTCACACTGCATGCCACAACTTAAAGGCCTCCTCGTGATGGCCAGCTTCAATATGATTGTCAAACCCAGATTCTTAGCCCCCCAACAAGAGTGGCTCTGATTTCCTTGGGGTGTTTTATTGATTTATTTGCTAAACCTCAAGTAATATCAAGACAGTAGCAATAACATACAGGATTTTGAATGGTCTACCAGCCTTGATGGAATATACATGAAGTCCGTGTATAGAAGGCATCAGTGTAGGATCCATTTTGTATTACAGATTGTACTAGGCATTTTGGGGGGAAAATTCAAAGAGTAATAAAAAGAGAAAAACCAAATTATTTCAGAGATGACATTTGTATGCATGACAGAAATAGCAAACCACATAAGGTGGTTCTAAGAAAAATTTAAAAGTTTCTGAAAAGAATTTGAAGTGTTAAAAAAGGGGAAACTCATTGTGAGAACTTGCACAGGTATCTGGACTTTGAGAATAAAGTAGGTCTTTGACTCTGCATTAAAAAGGTGCTTTTTGCACTGAAAATGTGGCTCAGTGGTAGAGTGCTTGCCAAGCATACTCAAGGCCCTGAGTTCAATCCTGGACATGATTCAATTAATTAACAAGTTAATTAATTAAAAGGGGCTTTCTTAGAATGGTATTGAGGAGAAGATTGGATTTACCATGATTGGACTCATTAAATATGTATTATGACTGAAAGTTGGCTTATGTAAACATCAATAAAGAGAACCAAAAATTGCTACAAGGATGTGCCTAAAAAAGTAAAGAGAATTTTGTCATGTGAAAATCAGCAGCTCATGACAATGACAGGTGATAACAGTCAGAGCTAGCGTTTATAGTGTTAGTTGAAGTAAATGAATGGAATACCTATTACACATAAAGAATGAATAATTTTATAAATTGTTGCAAATGTGTTTGATGTAAAAAAACAGTTTCAAGAAGAGTATAGATGCAAATATTTGCATCTGTGTATAAATATATGTATGTATATTTATAGATGGATTCATACATATGTGAATGTCATGTTTGTAGCATTAAGAGATGATGTTTTGAAATAATTTTGTATTGTATGAAATAATTAACACATGAAATAAAACACTGTAGCAAAGTTGAAGCTTTAGATTATTAATTATTTGGCACACACCGAAAACTGTACCTTGTCTTGTCTAAGGTCAATTTTTATACTTGCCTCCAGATTCCACAGGGATCCATCCATTAGCCCTGTCTTTCTTCTACCTTTAATCTCTCACTTTCTACCAGTTCTTCCAAATAGTTGTTAGATATACTCACGGCTATCTCATGTTTAAAATAAAATGTGATCATAAAATGATTTCAAACTCACAAATACATGCAGCTTGTCAAACTAAATTTTATTTTTTTTAAGTCCTCATCTTAAAAATCTATTCAGAAAATATTTTCTGACTACCTGAAGCAATAAGGCTATAGACACATAAAACTTTTTATGAATCCTTTGAAACACTTAGCACAAATGTTATTAATTATTACGTTGTTAAATGATCTGGTTATTGAGTGCTTTCTTTGATGGGCTGTAACCTCCTCATCAGCTGCTCACCTTTATAGCACTTAATTTTATCCCCTAACCCAGTGCCTGATGCATACTGACCCCCAACACCTAGATATACATTGCATAAAGGAATAGCTACAGGATTCTACCATTTACTCTAAACCTTAAAGTATGTACCTAATGAAGGGAAGACTTACATACCTTACACATGCCATTAAACTTTATCCTTCTTATCTTTTCTATTGACCCTTGGTTTGCATCCTGATTTTTTTAAAGTTCAGATTGAAGAAAAGGAATGACTCAACATTTATCCAACACAAACTTTGAAGAATGTTTCCCAAATACCTAACCTTGTAGGCTGTGGCCATATATTTACATTTTTATCAGCTTATATAAGTCCAGTCCTGAGATGGACCATAAGCAATAGGAATGTAATCTGATTGATTATTTTGCCAAGTGTATGTATTGAGATCTCTCTGTGATTGTTTCTAGACCTTTGGCTTTTACTAATGGGTAGGTTTTTATGATACAGTAGCTTAATTGGGGCATAATTAATATAGCCATTTTGATTTTTCCATCATTATGTCATATCATACCACGTTTAGTTTTAGGCAAAATTATTTACAAAAAAATCTCCAGAATATATGACTTGAATTTCCCACAGGCAGTGTACTCATATCAATTAGATTCAGAAAGACACTAGACAAATATTTAAATGGACACAGCCTACATCATGAATAAAGGAGAAACGCTATTGAAATTTCCTAGTCACCATTTCTAGGCAACAATTGTACAATCAGCCAGAATAAATACTGCCAGCTCTTTATAAGGGTGCTGAGATGGAGAATCACAGTAGAAAGCAAACTTTAGGAAAATTATGATACTTAGTTTCAAAAGCCTTGTATAAAGGTTTAAAATATTTTTTCATTTTTGATATTTACAAAACTAAATCTTAGAATTTGGTGCTAGTAATAGAAGGGATGCTCAGATTACTGAGGATGAAAACACATAATTCTAGTCATAGTAGTTATCCCTTTGTACTGAATGCACACAGAAAGGATAAACAGAGCTTGCAATTCCATACAAATGAGGATAGTAATTGGCCCATTTAATATAGCCGTTTAAATTTTAAAAAGCAAATTTGATGTAGTTATGCATCAATTCATCTCTGTATGTCTTATTTCTGATGTCTTCTCATGTCCAGTGTTTAATTACAGAGGTTTAGTGGCTCATTCCATATGGTCATGTTCTGTAGATTATCAAGAAACATAAAATATTTCTAATGAGCTGATATTTGTATTTGTTTGGCTTTAAAAACACACCTCAGATCTCACTGCAATTCCATTGCTTTCAATGGGTTATGGTGCAGACTGACATAGCTGATAAAAAGACGGATATAAGCAGAGGAAGGATGGGTTGAATATACCAGGCCAAAGCACACCGTAGGCAGAAGCTGAAAGACTGCTAAGTGGCTGGGAAGAAATAAAGAGAATCACATGGGGAGAGAAAGGAATGGGGATGCTTGATTTCAAAACTCAGTTCTATCGTTTCTTCTTTGTGCAACCTTTGATAATTTAATTTTCTTGGGCTCAGTTTCCTCATGTGCCAATGGAAGTAATAATCACACTGAGTTTTATGTAAGGTAAGAAACAGTGTTTAGTAACCAGATTTTTAAGAAGAGATTTTGGTTGCTCCATTGTTTTTTCCTTTGATGAAAGAGAGGGTTTACCATGGAAAATGGGGTACACTTGAGTTAGGTTATAGAAGACATAAACCAACATCAGGTGCATGAACTTTATTCTCAGAGGTAATGGATAGATTTTGAAAGTTTTAAGGTGGTATTGTGAATTGGTTAGAAAGAACATAATTTAAATAAATCTACCCGGTGAAAATATGAAAGATGTATATAGTAAAGGATGAGAATGAGTCACAAAGACTGGATAAAGATACATTTGATAAGGCCCAATGGTTCCAATGGTTTCTGGGTTGGCTTTTCTATGATTAATGAAAGCAGGAAAACAGAAGATATTTTTCCTGAGTTAATATTGGTGAATGGTAGATTCTGATTATTCTCTTTTGTGACAATACCTAAATCAGGATAAGTTTTATGTAAATCATTTTATAGTTCAGAGTATCAACTGGGGTCTGTTTTAGTCAGCTTTTTTTCACTGCTGTGACAAAATGATCTGACAAGAAAATTTTAGAGAAGGAAAAGTTTATTTGGTGTTCATGGTTTTAGAGGTCTTAGTCCATGGATGGTTGACTACATTACTCTGGGTCTGAGAGGAACATCATTGTGGAAGGGTATGGAGGAGGAAAGCAGCTCAAAAGATGGCCATCAGGAAGGAGTGAGAGACACATCACTGTCCAGGGACAAAATACAAACCCCAAAATCATGCCCCCAATGACCCATCTCTTCCAGCCATACCTACCTGCATACAATTCCCACCAGTTAATTTCTGTCAGTGGAATAACACACAGATTAGGTTAAGGCTCTCATAACCCAATCATCTCCCCTCTGAATGTTCTTGTATTGTCTCACACATGAGCTTTTGGGGGACACCTCATATATAAGCCATAATAGGTCCTAAACTGAACACAATCATAGTAGGTCCTAATTATCTGAAAAGAAACTTAACAAAGATGTAAGATAACTCACAAATTTCCTGAGAAGTTCAGAAAATTATCTGTGAAGGCTTACTCTCCAGAAAATCACACCAAATTATACTGCAGACTTTTACTGGGAAAGATATCCTTCATGCCATGATTGAACCCTAGATAGAATGCTAGAATCTTGATAATTCTGCCTTTGGAAACTAGGCATATCTACCTCATCTATCCCAGCTTGGATTACCAAGAGTTCCTCATACATTGCATCACTAGTTTGACAGTGAGCTCAAGTCACTCAAAAAGGAATCTGAGCATTTGACACATCAATGGTGCTAGGAAAAGATTTGTAGTGTAGGAGTCTCCAAATACAGAGGAGTGCTGTCCCTGGCTAAGGTGTGCCCCTCCAGGATTTTTATTTTGGAATCCTAATACCAGTCCTTCAAAATGTGACTTGTGTTTGAGGATGGAGTCTTTAAAAAAATAACTAAGATTAAGTGAAGTCATTGGGAGTGGGCCCTAATCCAGTATGACTGGTTTCCCTAGCAGAGATTAGTGCATGGACAGCACAGAGACTCAGAGAAGACAGCCATCAAAAAGTCAGAGAGAGAAGCCTCCAAAGGGACCAGTCTTGCCAACACCTTTGTCCAGTCGGTGCCACTCTCGTCTGTGGTACTTGGTTATGGCAGCCCAGTCAGCAAATACTATTGCTCACAGGTACTGGAGAGTCAAAATTAATGATATATGACAAATATAAAGTGTGCCTATAAAGTTCAAGAATTTCTCTGTTGGAAAAACAAATGAGAAAAAGTTGAAAACATATAAGAAAAAGAAAAAAAAACATGCTGAAAAAGCAAGTCTTGGCTTATTGCATCAAGAAGGCTGGAAGTTGGATGAACATTGTGCAGAGTGCTACTTTGCTTGGAGAAGTTTGAGTCTATTTGGGACATTTTCAATTTTGAATGCAAGCATGTGAGATACAATCGTAATGAATAAAGTTCTGAATAAACCCCTTATTTAGATAACCTGTATCGGTGCATGGTTTAGATTTGTACCTTTAACATTATGGGTCTTCTGCATTGGACTCAGGATCTCAATTTGGAAGGAAAAATAAAAGTTGAAGTGGGACAGAGAGAAGTAGGAAAACCATCCTTTTTGTTTTCAGTGGGTTGATTCTATCACTAATTAGCTGTGGGATCTTGGGAAGATGATTTAATCTCCCTGATTTGCAGTTCTCTAAGTGATAGGCAGATGGGAAGCTAATTTGTGAATGCCTCTGAATATCATCATCTTTATATATGTTGTATACTTAAATTTCAGAGGATTATTATTGTTCCCATTTTCTAGACAAGAAAGGGAGGCTCAGCTAACTGAAAACACATCTTCAAGGTCAAATAGCATGCATGGTCTCAAACCTAGGTCTCCTGGAATTAAAAATCTCTGCATTTCCTATACTTCTTTTAATCTCTAAATATTCAGAAATTCTATATGATTACAAAAGATTGAGACTGAAACTTCTGTTAGTGACATTTGCTTCTGTTCTTACCTCTCTCTTTATTCACTCCCTGTATTCCTGCATTCTTCTGCTTATTTCAGAGTTTAATAAATGGGCTCCTTGGCCCATCTCCGTTTTCATCACATCTCCTATTACTCTGTCCTAATTCCTTCTGTCCCTTTCCCTCTTTTAAAATAAGACACTGAGTACCTAGAGGTAGGAGGTAATGGTCATCAAAATGCATACTCAGTATTAAGGGCAGAATTATATTATAAAAGAAAATTGTATCACAGAATGAGTTCCTTTTCTTCACTGACCTCATTACCCTGGTAAACTACTGTGCTTTTCCCTTGTCCTTAGCTGTGAATGGACAGGCCATATTTCATAGGTTGCTTCAGCTAAAAATCTTGCTGGGTCCATCTGTTATGTAGAACCAATTTCCATCAAGAAATCTAAAATTCTACAGCTGGAAGGGACTCAAAGATCACCTAATCATGCTAGGTCATTTTAGAATTTGGAAATTGGGTCTCTGAGAGAATAAGTGCTTTCCCCAAGGTCACAGTGAGGAGCAAAATTAATAACTGCCCATTGGAGGATCTTTGGTTTAAAGTTGCAACACCTAATCAATTATTTAGCTAGAAAGGGATGCAAATGGCTGTATATGTTCCCTAATGCCATGCATGGTTAAGGCCATGTGTCTCAGTGGATGAGAGCATGTGAACTTCAAGTTGCAACTCTGCAGCTTTATGTTGTGGAAATGCTTTGTTCTTTGAGTTCTGCAGTGATCATGGGTCTTTGGTTACCATAACATACCCTGTATGTACCATAATACTGGTAAGTCAGGGGGAGTTGACTTCATTTGAATCAACAAATCAATGTGGATGTATGCATGAATATTTTCTCTTAAATTTTGTGAGATTTCCAAGAGAATCTTACTATGTCATGTCTATAGAAGCTCTAAGTAAATCATTACTAAGAGGGGAGCTAAGTGCCTTCAAGTTTTATGTTTAACATTTTTGAGTATCAAGTACTGTCCTGATCATTTTTGTTAAGTTCTTCTTATATCTTAAAGGTTATCTTGAGGTTGTCCATGGAGTTCTTAGAAACAGTTGACAGGTAGGAAGCACAACAGAACAGAATATGCACTTGCGATAGCACAAAAGTATGTGAATGATGCAAATGTGATAAGAATAAGAACCTGCTTGCTGGGTGGTGATGGAAAGGAAGTCAGCAATGAAGTTTCTGATGTTACTGGAGCACTGTGTCTGCCTTGCTTTTCTATCCCTCCTTTTAACACTGAACAGGATCAACCAATATATCAGTACAACATGGGTTCCCGAAGTTTTTTGAAGGTTCCCAGTGAAACTGCAACTTACCTCAACTTGGAAGACTCCTTTACTTGGAAGAAAAGTAGACCTGCACAGTTTCTTTTTTTTTTTTTTTAAAGTGAAATGTATTCCATTAATACTCAAATGCTAGATATGGATTGTTACTATGAAGTGAAAGGATTTGTACATATTGACATTGACTCAGTTTCTGTAAATTTTTAGGGCATAATTTTATCATGTTCAGAAATAATAGCATCTTG
Organism: Glaucomys volans; assembly: GCA_020662805.1. Lineage (NCBI taxonomy): Eukaryota > Metazoa > Chordata > Mammalia > Rodentia > Sciuridae > Glaucomys > Glaucomys volans. Next base: position 1,399,237 of record JAJEJO010000209.1, read on the forward strand.
GTACAGGGGTTATGAAATTGTAGGCATAGATCATCAATATTTTGTTTTTAAAAATATTTTTAGTTGTAGATGGACACTTTAATTTTATTTATTTTTATTTATTTTTAATTTCTTTTTTTACAAATTTTTGGTATTGGGGATTGAACTCAGGGGCATTTGATCACTGAGCCACATCCCCAGCCCTATAGGGTTTTTTTGTATTTTATTTAGAGACAGGATTTCACTGAGTCATTTAGCGCCCCACCATTGCTGAAGCTAGCTTTGACCTCGCAATCCTCCTGTCTCAGCCTCCAGAGCTGCTGGGATTACAGGCAGGTGGTACTGAGGATTGAGCCCAGTGCCTCACACATGCTAGGCAAGCACTCTGCCACCGAGCTACAACCCCAGCCATAGATCATCAATGTTGTATCAGACTTTAGTATTTATATTAGTGAAGGGCTAAAATGCTTTTTAAACAAATTCTTAATAGAATTAGTCAAAATTTCTCAAAAAGGGTCGATTCTATCAGAAGATTTTAATTGGGTGATAATTTGGGGCAGTGTTAACAATTCTTATTACCTTTGATGAGTATTTGGGTCACATTTTAGAAAAATGGCAAGATGAGGCCTGTGGTTTATACGTCACAGTACTCTCTTCTAAGTCAAAGTGTCACTGTAACCATCTATAAAGTTATGCACATAGCTTTGAAACATTGCTTTTGGAAAGAATTTCCATTTGGGACTTTCAAATCCATTGTCCAAAAGTGTCATCAAAAAGAAAAATATTTGAGGTCAAAAATAACCAAATCCTGGACAACAAGCACAGGCTATCAAAAACCAGGGCATCTAGAATCCTCATCTGAGGACCAGGATGCCTGTTGCTACTTGACCCACTTCTTTTTCCTCTCCTTGTAATATAATTCACATTTGTTTCAGAGATATATGAAAGAAGGATATAAGATTTTTAATTTTCTTTGACGTGTTTTAAAATCATTACTAAATCCATTCTTAAATGTCAACATTTATTAAGATTATACAACTCTCTGCAGGTAATGTAAATGGTAACTATACATATGGGTGACAGCCTCATTACATTGGCATTAAAATGAATGGGGACACATGATAGTATCTGACAAACAGAATTTCTCTTTAAAACAGAATTCATAAACTCAAATGGGCTATTGAGCATTGGTTAGGATATGAAAATTGTTTCTCTAAAGCGCAAACATTTTCTCAAGGATTTACTTATATGTAACTTATTTTGTAATGTGCACACTTATAGTTAAGTGACATTGGCTTTGAAAATTGATAACATCTTATTTTTAATACATGACAGATTTTAATAATAATTTATTGATCTTAATTTTTTAAGTGTACAAAATGTATAATTATGTTATAGGTCTACTTAGGCCATGTGAGAGAGACGTGGTATTTGGAGTATGTACTAAGTGGACAGATCTCTGACAGTTAAGTTGGGGAAAAAATGTGCAGAGGGCCTAAAACATGGTCAGGTAGGTCAGAGGAAATACATTTAACCTGCCTTTATTCTCCAGTGCAGCAAAGTCAAAGTGGAAGCCCTGAGGAAAGAAAATGAGTGCATTCCTCTTTTGTGCCTTCTTCTCCCCTACTGACTGACTTATTCTGTGACCAACAGAATGAGATGATTTTTTCTTCACCACCACTGTTCATGTCATACTTCTCTGTAGAAGCATTGATTGTAGCAGAGACCTATCAAGAATCCTGGCCAATAGTAGTCCCCCTCAGTTTCAAATGGACACACCATATTAAGGAGTTCAAACTGATCTCGTTCTTGGTCAGTTTGATGAGAACAGAAAAGAAGGCCAAGGGGCTGGGGTTGTAACTGGGTGGTAGAGAACTTGCCTAGCATGTGTGAGGCACTGAGTTTGATTCTCAGAACTGCATATAAATAACTAAAGGTCCATGTAACAACTAATATATACATACATATATATTATATACATATAACTAATATATATAACACATATATATATTATATATACATATAATTTTTTTAAAAAGGAAAAGAAAGCCAAGTCCAAACTTCAAGCAGCTACCTCTTAAAAGGGCAAATGATGCTGTGAGACACTAGGTTTCCCCATGGCTTGGCTGAGGACTTCCTATAGCAACTTGCCTCTCCTCAGAGTCTGTCTGATGCTCTCTACTTCATCAAGAAGCTCCAGGATCATGCTTCAACCACAAAACTATTTTTAAAAACACTATGGATAAAGAAACTGTGGTATATATACACAATGGAATATTACTCAGCCATAAAGAAGAATAAAATTATGGCATTTGCAGGTAAATGGATGATGTTGGAGACTGTTATGCTAAGTGAGATTAGCCAATCCCCCAAATCCAAAGGCCAAATGGTCTCTCTAATAAGTGAATGATGATGCAT
>JAJEJO010000209.1:1402033-1413560 GCA_020662805.1 Glaucomys volans
AGAAAGAATGTCTTAGGATTTATGAATATGATGGCTGATTTTATGTGTCAACTTGATTGGGCCAAGAGATGCCTACATAGTCAGTGGAACATTATTTCTGGGTGTATCAATGAGGATGTTTCTGGGAGAGAATAGCATTTGAATAAGTGGGTTAAGTAAAGGTCCACCTACCAATGCAAGTGGTCTCTATCCAACCTGTTGACTGTCCAGATGGACTAGAAAGACAGAGGAAGGGTGAATTTACTCTCTTTTCTCAAGCTGGGGCATCCATCTTTTGCTGCTTTTTGACATTGAAGTTGGTTTTTCTGGTTCTCAGGCCTTTGGACACAGAGAATTGCACCACTGACTGACTTTTCTGATTTTCTAGTTTGTGGATGGCAGATGGAGGAATTTCTCAGCCTCCGTAATTGAGTGATCCAATTCCCGTAAAGAGATCTCATATCCTATTAGTGCTCTTTCCCTGGAGACCCCTGACTAAACAACAGAAGTCATTTCCTGCAGTTATTTTCATAGAATTAAACATTAAATATCACAGTATTCCCATCTTCAAGGGTTGAGAAACTGAGAGAAAACTGAGAAACTGATGTCTAATAGAATTTCAAAATTCTTTCTCAGAAACTTCACATATTTAAGTCCTTTGGACTAGAATATATTTTATGAGGTCATAAAGTGTGATACAGAATCTTATCTTTAAAGATAAGCATCAGATTTATATTGATCTCTAGTCCTCTTTGAATGGGAAGTCTATCAGCCAATCTTCTCTGTTTTGAGTGCACCAAATGAAAGCATTGCTTATAATAATTGGTTAACCCACTGTTAATGACAAGTAAGGAGTTGTCAGTTGGTCAGAAACTAACATGAGACCTACTCAATTGTTCAGCTGAATAAGTAATTACTTGCCTCCAGGATTGCCATCTGCTGTGAGATACTTCAGTGTGCGTGCTGTATAACATAGCTGCCATTCCTCACTTCTGCTACACCATCCAACATAACCTATTTTTACTATGAACGTCTTTGCAAAAAACTACCTAGTGGAGAATTACTACAAAGAACATCTAATGCAAATACACATTTTGTCTCTACCCCAAAGCCTCTTATCCTTGGATATAGTAGGATCTTTTACTCAACATAGTCTACAATATTGTGATGCATGCATGAACAATACATAATGATCCAGGCTGCAGGGATGGTGACACTGATTGCTCTCAACTTGCTGATATGTTCTTTACTCTGTTTACTTTTAAAAGATTATGTAGTATTGTAGATGTAACACATATATAAAACATTTATGTTTGTCAATAGAGTCAAAGTCGAAAAGCAAAACTTCATTAATCTGAGAGTTCACCCTGCGTATTTCCACACACTAAAGCAGAGCATTTGCATTGTGGGGCTAGTAGACCATCTGGTGGTTTGAGTGAGTCAGTCTACATATACACACATATGTGCTGGGGTTTCACCAAGCTGACAAAATGCTGACCACATTTTCTCCACAAGTCCTTCAATTTTTCAAATATTTCCTGAATACCAGGCACTCTTGTGGTGCTGAGGAGACAGCAATGTACAAAATAGACAAGGTCTGTCTGCGTGGTGCTTGCATGAGCACAGCAGGGGGACATGGAATAGGATAAATAAATACACACAAATAATATTGTGGATAGTGATGAGAGCTAAGGATGAATAAGTGGAGGCTGTGATAGAGAATCACAGGGGGACTTGCTTTGGATTGAAGGAACCACAGGGTGTAAAGTGATGGCAGAGATGCTTCCTCTGCCCTTGAATTGCTGGCAGCCCAGGGGGTGGCTGGGATGTGTACACTGAGAGTCATCACTCACTCGCATGATATTTCTCAGAGTTCTGTGGAATCTTCATTTGGCATGAGAGGTGTTAACAGTATTTCATGAAACAATCAAAAGTTTTGTGGTCAAATAAAATATATCTGGAAAGCACTGAACAGCAGTCTAGTGCCCGTTGGAAAATCACAACGCAAGCAGCGCCATGCACTGAGGCTCTGGGAAGGCAGACAGCAAATAAAAAATATATAAATTTGCTTAATCCTAAATTTCAAAAAAATATTTTTTGAGCTTGGATCCTGATTCTATTCTGATAAATGCCTTACCATACAGTGGATTTTAATAGCTTCTGAGAGATAAAAGTGCATAGATATTATAAGGTTTGGCATTCTAAATCAACCAGTGTATTTTGTGAATGAAAAAACAGTCATGGAAAAATTCAGAGACGATCATTCTTTTGTGATGGCCTCATTGTTGAATGAGTCCCTAGAAATATTTTCCTAATGGAGATGTATTTGGGAATAATATATAATTCTAGTTGTTAAAGATTTCAACATATTTATATTTTATTTCATGCTGATTTCATAAAAATGGAAAGAATTTGTTTTGTTTTTGCTTCGACTGCTCAGTGATTATTATAGAGGCACTTTATGTTAGTGATATTTTGCAAATATGTCCAGTCCATGAGAAATTCTCTTGGTTGTTGGTAAGGTCCACCAAAAGATCTTAGTCAGCTGTCACACAAATATATTCTTGATGTTCTGAGATGATTTGCAAAGTGTTAACAAAGTTTGAAGAGAACTACAGCAGATTGAAATACCCTGATAAGATAAGAAGATACGATAAGAGGGTTCTTGCCATGCCCACTTCTAAACTCAAGTGGGTAGCTATAAGGGGGAAGCTATCTTGGGTGAGGAGATGTATTACCAGACCCCTGGGGGATGGAGAAGTGGAGTGATAAATACCCTGACTTACATTCCTCCTGTCCTCTCATTGCCTACTTGTACCTTCAAGAGGCAGAAAACAGCTAAAAGCAAAAGGGCAGAGAGGCCTGCTAATGAATTCCATATGGGTCATCCTAAGGCAAGAATGGGGTAAAGAAGGGTAAAAATTCATTTTGGAGGGGAATATAGACTATATTATCACAGGGTCATTTTTATGTTCTCCATGATGGAATCAGACTCCAGATGGGAATCTACCCACCTATTCCCATCCCCTGTTAAACATGTGGAGTGTCCCCAGCCTCTCATAAACCTGCCTGATGGTAGTTAAGTATTGATATGACTGAGCTTTGAAAATCTTGATATTTGTTAAATGTTCCTGCCATAAACAGACATGGGTAAAAATAATCATTTTATTGCGCCACTATACCAGTGAAGCCCCAGTGTGTCTCTTTAAACAAAAGGTAGTAGTTACTCTGCCTTTGTCCTGCATTGAAGGGCAACTGTAACTGTGGTTTTCTGGGTAATCACTCAGAGCTATTTATTCCCTCAAGATTCTTTTGTTGCTGTGCCCAGATTCCTTGGGATCTCTTCTTCTTTCAAATCCTTTGGCTTCCTTGTCTTATCTTCTGCATATGCAGCTCCATTTGGATGACTGCCCTTGGGTACTGGACCCACAGTGCAGCTCTCTCTTGGTCAGCTCAGGCTGCCCGAACAAAATATCACAGACTGGGCAGCTTAAACATTAGAAATTTATTTTCTAAGTTTTGGAAGCAATAAATCCCAGCTCACATGCTAATATGGTCAGTTCCTGGCAAGGGTCCTCTTCCAAGCTTGTAGATATCCATCTTGTTGTGATCTCTCAAGGTTGAGGCAGGGAAGGGACCTCTGCTAGGTCTTCTAATAAAGGCACAAATCTGGTCATGGGAGGTCTACCCTCGTGACCTCATCTAACCTGCAGTATCTCCTACAACCCCCAAGACTAAATATCATCACACTGGGGGTCAGGGTTTTAGAAGTAAGTTTTTAGGAGGACATAATTCAGTTCATACCAAGGGACTGTGATGGAAGTACCTGGGAACAAATCTCCCTGAGGTAGCCTTTAGTCAATGACTGAGTTGTCCCAGAGTTTTAAGTCTTGCCACCGCTGCCTCTTATCAGGACAAAGAAACAATGCCTGGTTCACACTTCATAGGAATAACAAATGTATGCTAATGAGGTGAGGATGGGAATGGACAGAGCACAGGGTACTGACTGGACCACAGGCCCAGGCGCCTTGGAGGTGTGCAGTGGTAGGATGGAGAGGACGTGTCTTTGGATATTTGGTTACTGGGTGGCAAGGGTACAAGGAAGGTGACAGACAAAAAGAAGGCAGAAGTCCTCACCGAAGTCCCCAGATATGGGATATACTTAGAGATTCTCCCTGAGACCAAGGCTTCACACATTTCTGCATTGTGTTTATTGACCTACAGAAAGAGTCTTGAACAGACGACAGTGACATTGTTTGAACATTTCTCCTCCCAAATTAATGTTGAAATTAACCTTGTGGTATTAAGGAGAGGGAAGGGATTTGGGGAAGCGATTAATTCATGAGGGTTACCTTATAAAAGACGTGGAAGGAACTAGCTTAGGCTGGTTTTTCCTGTTCTGCATTCTGCCATGTGAGGTCTCAACAAGAGAGCTTTCACCAGATACTGAACCTGCTGGTGGCTTGACCTTGTGCTTCCCAGCCTCCAGAACTTTGTGAAATAAATTTCTGTTATTTATGAAGTACTCAGGCTGAGGTATTTGGCTATAGCAACACAAATGTATTAGGACACATGGTTTTGTTCTCTGGTTTAAAGGAAATATTTTAGACTTGGAGGAAAGTGACTTTAGGGTCATTTTTCCAATCACAAAATAATCTATATAAATAGTGATGTCCAATTGAAATTTAACGCATATGTTTAGCAACAATCGACATATTTATTGGGAATCTTCCTGGGTCTGTGTTGGTTGATTTAAGTTGATCAACAATTTTATGTGTATCATATATATTTAAAACATGCTAAGAGGTATTTTTAACCCACAATAGGCCTGATAAATGTATACAGTATAAGATTTACCTAGAATCTTTATCTGTTTACTTCTTGTCGGCACAAGAAAGCCTGCCTTGTTTATTTTTAAGCATGTTTATAAATACTTCTATCATTGGTATTGCAACTGCATCAAAAATCAATTTTTACCTACTCATTATACACATCCAAGACTTCACTATCAGCTGAATATTTATTGAAATCAAATTTCTCTATCATTGCTAAAATGAACACCATCATTTCTTTGGATTCTCAGGCTTGTAACTTTTTAAAACTGTGATTTTCTCCTACTTGCATTGTATAACTGGCTCTATTCTGCAGTAAATCTTCAAAACCTAATCTTTGCCCTGGATTCTTATCTCCAAGTGACTCATTTAAGCACCAAGTTCTCAGCATCCAACAGTTCTGGGTTCATCATGAACACTTTGCAAATCCTCCTTATGGAATGGCGAATTGTTATGTTAATTAAATGATTCCCAATAGAGTCAAAATTAACTTTTGGTCAGTCTGTTCTTTATGGAGTTCTTATTTACAACTCTGAAAGAAATTTTCTCTGTAGAATTGTGAAGATAAAACAATTTTTATTCTTCTATGGTGAGTAGATCTACCACTTGTAAGATTTTGCAAGTCTGGTCCCTAGGTTAAAAATTTTGAAAAGTGTGTGTGTGTGTGTGTGTGTGTGTGTGTGTGTGTATTCTTTATTTTTCTTCAGCATTAAAATTAGTAGCTTTCAAACTTTTGGAAAGAGAAGGAAATTTCGGCTTACTCCATGATTAATATAACAGCAGGTATATTCCTTTACTGCTTTGCCAATCAGTTTCTATAGCCCAAAAATATTTGATATTTGTTCTTTTGCTTTTCATAGCAATGATGTAGAGATTAAAGGGGAAATATTGTTCATGGATTTGGGCTCTGTGAACCAAAGCTGCCATGACAGTATAGCTCCCACGTGGAGTTATTTTAACTTGAAATATTTCAGCCCAGTCCTTAGCTACCCAATGCCCTTTATGCTGTAAAAAGCCACCCTGCTTCTTTTGCCAATGTAAAGAGCCTGCCAAAGCTCTCACATTTAAAACAACCAATATCTACAGACATGGAATTTCTACATAACCTGTATGAAGTAACCTTGCTCTCTATCTTCAGCAGAGGACCATATATATCATACAAAGAGCCAGAATTACAGCTATTTCACTTTTATGCAGAAAAGGACAGTGCTATGGTTTTTTCTTCCAGTTACTGATGTTACGGTCCACTGCCATAGGACATTCCTCTGTTCAGTCAAAAGCTAGTTCAGTGGAAAAGTCATTTCATTTGAAGTTTCTGGTCTCACATTGTATGGAAAGTGCTAGTGTTACAGGCAAGGTAGAATAAAATTCTTTATTAAAAAGCAGTAACAGAAGCCAGAAGTAGCACAAAGGGCATAGAGATATGATATCAGTTATAAAGCAGAACTTAGAAATGCAAGAAATCTGTCAAAAATGGTGAAGAGTTGGAGATCTTACCTAAATTGCAAGTTAAAAAGTTAGCTTGCCACAGTTTCATAGATGCTGGCAGAAGACACAGACTCCTAAGTTGGAGACAAAGGTCTTTATTATTCACTGCACAGCACGGGAGATAGCATGAGTTTCATATTTCCATCAATTCCCTTCTCCCAGCAACCCCAGGGATGATAGGGATCCAGGTGGATGCTCTGAATGCAGAGTATGTCACAGCTGAAGAGCACTGAGCTCACGAAAACCCCAATCTTATGAAGGGAGGCCAGCAAAACTGCTTAACTTTTGTCATAAAGTAAGATACTATATTTATTATCCTTTCCAGAAACAAATCTGCCTTCTGTCCTGGGTGGGGACCCTTTCTCTGTCTTCCAAGGCTGTTTGTTATACAGATGTCCTTGAAAGGATAGTCTAGTACAGAAGCTCTCAGTCTCCTTGCAGAAATAAGACAGACTCATGGAGGAGAGTTTCCCAAGAGTCTCTGGAGTTACTGGGTTGGCTTTCCACCATCCTCAGTTGCCAATTTTCTGCTCTTTCTTGGAAGTGACACCTCTCCATTAGCTGTGCTTTTACATATGTAAATGTTCTAGTGAAGTGCCCTGAATGAAGGAAAGTCTTTTACAAATGACTTTAAACAGTTAATCCAAGGTCTCACTTTCTTTAGCCTGCAAGTCACTATTTTCCCCTCAGGATTTCTGTTCTGCTCAGCTATCAATCACTCAGTGGGGAACTCTGCAAAGGTGGCATATCAGATAAATTCATTAACCAATTTAATCCATTTATGTGTACCCTAGGAATTGTGGGGGATATTTTATTGTATTTTCAACCAAGAGAAGCAAGTTAATAATAAATTGCATCTGTCATTTCATTCAGATTTTTGTATTTACTGGTTTTGGATCACTTTCATTAGACAATTGATTTTCAAGTCTTCTCATATATCAAAATCCCTTGGCAACTTTATCTTGTATCCAGGGTCTCTAACCAATCCCCCTGAGGTACTTACCCAATGAAGTCCTGGAGTACGTATTTTGGAAAGCTCTTACATTAAGTGAATTTGAGGGGCAACTTGGAGGGGAGGTCATGGATTTTAGCTATTAATTTGACGGTTACTAACACTTATTTATGACCTATGAGGAAGATGCTTAATATCTAAAATGAAGAGCTAAGGAATTCTCTAAGCACCACTATGCAAATTTAACTGGAAAAACATTACACCTTCAGCAAAAGTGTGGGAATCCATTATTTTACACACTGAGCACTTTTGATGCCTTGGGGTAATGATTCTGGCCCAAGATGGTAGAGCAGTTCCAGAGATGTGAAAGAGCTGATCATTTGGAAAGACTGGAGCTACCTACCGTAGGTGCCCTCAGAAGGGGGCTGTGTGAGTGGGGAAGACTGTGACAGGCACGGGCCTGGAGAAAAAGCAAAGGACTGGAGAGAACCTCAGTATTTGGAGAAAATTTTGAGGAAAATGCCAGGGTTGAGAAGTTTTAATCCAGGAAATCTCTGGATTCCAGTTCTCACTTAATTGAAACACTAGCAGCTCCTGAACGTCCACATGTTGTTGATGTTGTTGTTGTTGTTGTTATTGGTTATTTTTCCGCTCTGCCTCTGGACGTTTGGTTGAAATGGTGAACAACCTACCTAATCAAGGGTTTGCAGCCCCTTCCAATCCTAGTTCTACACCTCTAACCAGCCTCATAACCTCTGATAAATCTAACTATCTATCCTGTTTTTGCTTCTTAACCTAATCATTGAGTTCTGTTCTGTGGTTCTCATCACTGATTTAGAAATGTCACCCCATAGCCTAATGCCTGTCCCTAACAAAATTTTCAATAATCAAAAGTGAAATGGAAAGTAAAAAATTTAAAAATATATTAAGACCTAAAGTGAAATTTTTAAAAAGTGCCGTTTATTCTGAGATTATGTTTAGCGTACTGTTTTGGTGGTATAACTTTTTTTAAATGTAGTAATAGATGAGAAGACTCTTAAAATATACATTTTGAAGGTGTTTGCTTCTTTCCTTGGCAACATGAGGAACTATCTTACGCTGATTCTAATTTGAGTCTCTGTGTGCCTATGTGTGACCTTGCATGTGTCTGTTTATTTCCTGAATTCCAAAAGTCTGAGACCAATTTAAGGAGTCAGTTTGGCATTTCCCCAGAAGATGAAACAGCACTGCCATGTGGCTCCTCAGTTCCAAGGAATTATAAACAAAGGCTCAGATATCTGTATATCCATTTCATAGTAGCAGTATTCACAATAATCAAAAGATGCAAATACTCCAGCTGAATGGATGGGCAAAGCATGATACACACTCACAATGAAAAATTATTCAGACATAAGAAGGAATGAAATTTTGGTAAATACTATATTACAGATGGCTTTAAAACATACTTAGCAAAATGTCAGGTACAAAAGGGCAAATGATGTATGTTTCTGCTTTGATTAAGTACGCAGAGTAGTCAAATTTATAGAGACAGAGTAGAATAGTTGTCACCAGAGTTTAAGGAAAGGCAAAAGGGAGGAGTTACTATTAATGACTGAGAATGGCAGAAAAAGTTGTAGGTGTAGATAGTAGTGAGGGACAACATTACGAACTCATCTGATGCTACTGAATTTTATACTGAAGAATAGTTAAAATGACAAATATAATACTATTTATATTTGCCATAATTTAAAAAATGTCTGAAGACCATGATCTTTTAAAGATCGTAAAAGATCTACATGATCTTTTATTTTTTTATGTCCTTCTAATGTATTATTAACCTGTTTCTGTTTAATAATATGTCAAGAGTTTTGCCCATAGTAGAGTACATTGAAGGATTAAGGACCACTGATCAGTGATGATAAAGTTTACTTCTTATATTCCTGAAAAAACAAGAAAGAAGGAATATCGAGTGTTTTCTATAAATTATGGAATCTATGTGGCATTCTGTGTGTTTTCTGAATTTTAAATGAACATTAATTTTTAAATAAAATTTATTAACACAAAGTTTACAACTAAGCTTTAAAATTAAGTTAGTGTGATAGGCAGACTGTTAACATGGCCCATAGTTCTCCCTGTCCCCTGGCATTCATGTCTTTGTGGAAGCCCCTCCTCTTGACTGTGAGTTGGACTTCGTGATTTGTTCTAACTAGTAGAATATGGACTGATTTCCATGCTTACATTATAAAGACTGCCACTCTTGCTTTGCCAATAGATTGCCAATCGACTGTTTGGCTTCCAGGTTTTGATGGAACAGCTGTCAAAATGGAGAGGCTGATGGTCGATTTTATGTGTCAAGTTGGTTAGATTGTTTTAGTCCATTTGTGCTGCTATAACAAACTACCATAGACTGGATAACTCATAAACAATGGAAATTTTATTTTTCACTGTTCTGGAAGTTGGAAAGTCCAAGCTCAAGGTTCTGGAAGATTCAGGTACCTATTGAAAGTCCACTTCCTGGTTCACATATGGCCATCTTTTCATCACCTTCCACTATCTGTGGATACATTCACTTTGGATGTTAGGATTTCCACAAATAAACTGGGGGTAGTGCATAAACATTCAGTTTATTACAGCCATGGTACCCAGTTTTTTGTCAAATAGTCTAAATGTTCCTGTGAGTTTTGTTTTGTTTTGTTTTTATTTTTTCCAGATCTGATTAAGACTTAAATCAGCAGATTTAGAATAAAGCAGATTATCCTCCATGATGTGCTTGGGCCTTATCTATCAGTCAAAGGCCCTAAAAAAAAATAGTGGTCCCTGAGGAATTAGGAGTTCTGTCCATCGACTGCCTTTGAACTTGAGCCACAATATCAACTCCTCCTTGGTTCTCTAGTAGGTATGGCTACACTGAACATTTCAGACTTGCCAGCTCCCACAATTATGTGGACCAGTTCCTTAAAATCTCCTATTTATCTATCTATCTATCTATCTATCTATCTATCTATCTATCTATCCATCCATCCATCCATCCTATGGGTTCTGTTCATCTGGATGATCCTAACTAGTACAGAGAGTTCCATGTGCCAAGGAACTGAGGACAACTTCCCTCCAACAAACAATGAACTAATTATCTCTCTGGGAAGGGAGGGGGAATATGATTCCAGACAGGAACCGCTTATATTAATTTTGACACCTAGCTGTCATTATATTTTCTCTAAGTTTCCTTGTTATGTTTCTGGAGAAATATCCAAAGTAGGTACTATTTTTTTTCTTCTTCTTTTTAAAATTTGAAATGGTAAGAGAGCAAGAGAGAGAGAGAGAGAGAGAGAGAGAGAGAGAGAGAGAGAGAGAGAAAGATGAAGAAATAAAAAATTGACTTCTTGCATGAATAAGAAAAAATGCCCATACTTTGAATTTGAAAACACGGTAGTCCTGAAAGCAGCATTTTGAATGGAAAGAGTTTAGGTACCCTTCAGTAGTTCTAGTACATTTTTTTTTTTTTGTCTTCAGGCTCAACATTTCTCAACATTTTACTTTCACAAATTTTCTGTCTTGAGGTCACATCTTCTCCTAATATTTGAAGAACTGGTGATTCAAAATGAGGGTACAAAGGTCACATCATGTTTTGAGCAGTGCAAAGGCAGGAAGCGTCTTGGGATTTATTTCTGACTCCACAAGTGACTTGCAATTCTGTGGGGCATGGGACTGCTAAACCTCTCTGGAGATTGCCAGTCCAAATCACGGGCAGATTCGTAGCGTTCTGTAGGGGTGATTCACATTTGTAAATTCTCCAAGACCCTTGACTGAAAAATGTGATTGAGGTGCACAGTATTATTCTCAAGCGACTGGACATCTTGCACCCATGAACTCTACAGACTAAAGTGGTGTGCGTAGTTTACTCAACGCTTCTTGTGTTTGGTTTTACTGACTGCTAGATAAGAAAAAAATAGTGAAGACCAAAGAAAGTTGTTCTATCTTTCTGCTTTAAGAACATCAAGCCACATAGCACATTTCACACTGAAATTGAGGGTATTCCTTTTTTAGTGTTTGTTCACTTTCCACAAATCTAAATATATCCATCAAACTGTCAAATCCACAAAACTAAGACTCTCAAGATCTAGTTTTGATTTACAAAACAAAGGTGGATACCTTAGGAATGTCAGAGTCAACGTACAAGATGGGTAAGAACTCCAGGAGGTGCCCACATCAATCCTGCACATGGAGCGTCATCCCCCCACACCTGAAGCATCCCGAGAGGAAAGGTGAGGCTGCCCGTCAGCAGCTCTGGGATGGTGTC
>JAJEJO010000209.1:1413660-1450443 GCA_020662805.1 Glaucomys volans
GGCTCCAGAAGAGAGCAGCACGTGTTGGAACTGTCACTGACTTAGGTTTGCTTCTGCTTGAGCACATCTTGCACACTGGTGGTGGTGATGGGGGCGTGTTTTCTGTGCACACTGTTCAGTGGTACTGAATTGCCTGCCTGCATAATATCTTTTCTCCAAATTCCTCTCATTGCTAGGAGAGATCTTACTTGCTGGTGTTTTAGGATGCACGAGTGTACTTTATGATTTCTTTTTCAACTTCTTTCAGGTACTCTGGTTAGTTATTTGCTACATACCTCCCAGGCATTTGATTAGCCTGTATAAATGTCAGCCTGAGTGAATGGTTTCACTTTATGTAGTGCCTGGAAGTCTAACTAATGATACCATTATAAAGTGAGGAAAGGAAACAACTCTAAGAATCACAGTCCTCCGTGGAAATTGTCTTGTTCCTTCTGATTTGTGAAGTCTACCAACTGTTAAGAGCTCCTTGATTGAGCCTAACAGTCCTTGAACACAGGGATGGAGTTGAGGATTAAGGCGATCGAGTTGCAAGCTGTGTAGTATTTCCTAGATCCACATCGATTGACGGGCCAGCAAATGAGGACTGGCAACAAACTCACACCCATAAGGTGTCTCTGAGGCTCATCGCTCTCAAGTGCTTCTCCTATCCATCTTAGCATATTTGTCCCAGTTCCCTGGATTCAAGTCCTTGTGAAGAATTATAGCTCTGTTTTCCAATGCCACGGCTGAATCACGTCAGTCAGCATTTTCTGCTATTCACCAGCAGTGCAGGTGCTTGTCCTGGAGGCATCCTGCATCTTTGGCTTCCGTTTCATCATGTCCTACCAGTTTTCCTTTCTACAGATTTTTCAGTTTCTTCTGTCTCCTTCCTCACTACCTTCTTTTCCTCTCATCCTTCAGTTGTTGTTCTCAGGATTTTGCCTCCTGCCTACTGCCTTTCTTGGGCTAAATTCTTTTCCTTAGAAATTTCATGCCACTCATAATTTTATAATTGCCTAAATGATAATAATTCCAAACTTATATTTGTCCGGACTGCTCCACTGGTCTTTAGGTTACATAGCCTGCTCTTCCTATCTATGGGAATTTTATAGGCAACTCAAATTAAGCAGGTTCAAAACCCCAATCTGTTGTCATTTCCTCCCTTGAACCATCCTTTTCTATTCTGATTGACAATTAATGACATACTACACACTGAGCCAGCTGAAGTCAGCAATCATCATACATATTTCCTTTTTCACCTTTCCTGTTCAATAAATCCTGCAAACCAATCAATCTTTTCCTTTTTCTCTCTCAGATGTTTTCTTATTTTTTCATCAATTCCATTGCTGTACAAATCAAATGCTCTTGTCTTATCAGGGTTATTTTAACTATGTTCTAGGTAGGTTCCATCTTTCCAGTCTCACCTGATCCTAATTTATGCCTGAAGATATTTCTACACAAATCTGATGGTTCTGATGAGAATAACATTTTTTTTAACCTATAAACTCAATACCAAGCCCCATAATATGACCACCTGGTGGGAGTCCTCAATCATAGCATCCCTGCCATCCTTCCATTCTCATCAGCCCCAAGCAATGTCTGTACCACACTGGGTGCTCTGTAAAAGTTGAAATGATCTGGAAGATTCCAGGTTCCAAGATTGTTGCTATAGATCCATAACTGATTTCCTGCCTCCAAGGCAGTTGACTACAATCTATTTTGGACACAGCTGAAAGGATATAAATAAAGTCATGTTCTTATGATTTCTTCCCCACTTAAGGATCTGTAAAAGCTTCCTGATGCTTTATGAAGATTTAAAACCAAATTTCTCTATGCTTTCTTGTGTGAGTGGTCCACCTTACATATTTAAATACATCTATTGCTACTCTTTGGCTCTGTCCCTATTCTCAAAACACACTGTTCTTTTTGACCATCATCACTTATAATTCAATCATCACATGTACAAGCTTATAGAATTTACAAGAAAAACTTTCTCAATCCATGCTCATTTTCTCATCTACTGATTTTTGGCTTTCTTGGGAGTCCAAATGGAAAATCTATTTTCTTGACATTCAAATCACCATTTTCACTTCTGTGACACCTTCTACCAGTAAATCAATCCACAACAATCTTTTCTTCTCCATACATGGTTATGCTTTTTACCATACTCTGTCTCCCACTCCAAATATTTATCCCCCTCATTGTGTTCAATATTTAAAGTTGTACATTTTATCTTCCAAATAGTTTTACAATTGCTCGAAAGTAGAGAATAAAAATTTTTTATATTTGGCATTTTGTATATGGCATTTTTGGTGAGTATAATAGATTCTATTAGGATTTTCCTTTCCAAAATAAATATATTTTCTCCTCATATTTAAATTCATTTCTGGAAGATTGTTGATATGCCCTAAGTTTCTTTTCAGTTCTTGCAGTATTTTTGGAGAGTCCTTCAAATATTCAGAAAAATCAGTGTTACAGTCTTATGGTTTAGATATGCAGTATCTCCCAAAAGCTCATGTGTGAAACAATGCAAGAAAGTTTAGAGGTGAAATGATTGGGTTATGAGAGCCTTGACCTAATCAGTGCATCTATCCACTTGAATGGATTAATTGGGTGATAACTCTAGGCTGGTTGGGTGTGACTGGAGGAGGTGGATCATTTGGGGATTATCTTTGGGGTATATATTTTGTCTCTGGTGGAAGGAGATCTCTCTCTGCTTTCTGGTTCTATGTCCCCAGCTACTTTGCTCCATCATACTTTTCCACTATGATGTTCTACCTCACCTTGGGCCCAGAGTAATAGAGATGACCATCTCTGGACTGAGATCTCTGAAACAGTGAGCCAAATACACTTTTCCTTCTTTAAAATTGTTTGTGTCAGGTGTTTTGGTCACAGTGAAGAAAAAGTTGATATATACAGACATCATGACATTGATCTTCACCTGAGCTGTGAAAATTGAGATTTTGCTACAGTATTTGTGATACTGCTTTTCCACTCACAAACTCTCTAATATAATCTGTTTTGTGAATATGACAACAATCATGTTAGGGAGATCTGAAACAAAGGAGAGATTGAGTTGGTTTTTTTACCCAGTTAGAATAAGGTAACAGAACTACACTACCTGGTGAATGATGTTAGTTTACAATTTTACTTTTCTTTGACTGTCTACCATGGATTTCATTCTATTTTCACATACATAAGCATTATTATGGAGAAATAATGAGTGCCTATGTCATGGAGACTAGGTCTTTACCTAAAAGAAAGTAAAGCAATTAAAAAAAATCAGACAAAGTTGGGAAAAACAATGATAGTTACTCAAAAATAAAGTACCCTGCTCTGTTTAATGAGGTCTACTGTTAAGCTAACAACCACTTCTTCACATGTTATAATTGGGTAGGATTTATGTTTCAGGTTAAAGCTTCACATGCGATCACATTATAGAGATTTTTAAAATGTAAATTCAGTGGTAACAATAAATCCCCCCGGGGAGTCCAGCATTATTTACAAAGTCGATTGGCCTGTGACAGCGATCCTTCTTTTTATCTCTTCTATAGCTCAAACTCCATTTTCCATCTTTTTCTCAGAGCTCTACAACCTATAACTTAAACAGCATATATCAGACACGTTAAAGTCTGCTCTTCCCATCAGGGGACTTGTGCAATTGACTTGCTGTCCTGGTGAGAAGATGAGCAAATTGGTATGGGGCAAAAGGTCAATCTGCATTCATGGTGTGCTAATGTCTTTGTAGATGAAAAAATTATAATAACCCTCCTGGATATACAGCACTGTATGCATATCTTTTTTTTTTAAAAATAAAATACATGTGCAAAATCTTTGAAGATATTTAAAAAGAAATCAAACTGGCAATTTTGTCATGATACTACTCACTGATGGCCTTCCACCTGTTTTGGTCTCTGCCTTAGTGACCTGAAGGACCAATTTGAGAGGTACTTTCACGGTAAAGAATGTTGACCTGAAACTTTCAGTTCAGTCAGGACCCTGGTTAAGCAGAGGCATCTGGTAACCTTCATCCCTTTCATTTATTAATTCCATATCCAGCCGATGGTAATTCAATAAGAGTTGCCTATTATTATTCAATTTTTAATGAATACAGCACATTTGAGTTTCAAAACGTTAAATCCCAGCGTTTGTTTCCACATTCCATGTCCTGTTATATTGAGGAGATGTTTCTAGTGAAATCAATTAATTAACAGTCAATCACCAGGGTCCTGTCATTCTGAGTCTTGAGCAAACGTGTGCCATGTAAACATGATTAATAAAACAACACCCTGGAGCAAAGGAGGTCAATTGCTGCATCATGACATTAAAAATTGGACTGTGGCATGTCAACAACTTTAATTGAGTTAAGTGTTCCATGAAAAGAATGAAAGAAGTCAAAATGAGAAACAGGGTCCTTCATTATTTCCAAGATTGTTGATGCAGGAATTTTTTTTTTTTCAAGTGGGGAATTTTGCATCTCTAAAAGAAACATCAAAGTGAGTGATCTCTCTGAAAAGGAATATTAAACACCTCCATCAATAGAAAGACTAAAACTTGATGTGATATTTATAGGATGTTCAGTAATTCTCAGTCTTTTTAATTTTAAAAAGGATAATAATAATAAATTCAACAAGAGAATTTCAGAAGATATAATCACTTATAATAAATTCTATAATAAATTCTAGGGAGGGATTTTTCTTTTTTTAAGAACAGGCTACTTTGCTTTATAGTAATCTGTTCACAAATATTCTTTTCTAGGTTACTGGAAAAGTAACTTTTTAGTACTTAAAATAATTAATACAGTTTCAAACAATAAAATGTATAGATCTTAAGCATTACAAGTTGATGGTTTTGACAACCGTGTACACTTCTATAAAAAAGAATGTCACTATGTTATTTGAAATAAACCAAGCACACAAAGCACTGTGTGATCTTCCCTATATGTAGAAAAAGTTCCTCTCATAGAAGAGAATGGAACAGTGATTCCCAGAGGCTGGGGAGAGTAGGGGGAGGAAGGGATGAGGAAAGGTGTTTAGTGGGTACTGACTTATGGGTAGATGGCAGAAAAATGTTCTGGCATTGCATTTCATGGTATGGAGACAAAAGATGACTACAATATGCTGGTATATATTTAAAAAAACTACAAAATTTTTGAATGTTTGGATCTAGCAAAAAGAAGTGATAATTTAATTTTTTTTAGTTGTAGGTGGACACAATACCTTTTTTATTATATATATATGCATATATACATATATATATGTATTTATTTATTTATTTATTTATTTAAATGTGGTCCTGAGGCTTGAACCCAGTGCCTCGCATATGCTAGGCAAGCGCTCTACCACTGATCTACACCTCCAGCCCTTCTTGGGGCTGATGAATGATGAATTTTTGAGAAAAGGTCTGTTCACCTTGACTTGAATATCACACATTGTGTACATGTATTGAAATGTTAAATAGTACCCTATAATCGTGTATAATCTGATGTATCAGTTAGAAATAAAAATTTTAAGAAGAGAGAATGTTTCACCATTCCAGAAAGTTTCCTCATGCCCCTTTCCGGTAATCTTCTTACTGCCAGTACAACCCTGTTTTATTTCTATCACCATAGATTAGCTTGACCTGATCTAGAACTTCACATTAATGGGATCATAAAATATGTATTCGAACCAATGTCCTTGGGATTCACCTGTGTGTCTATAGCAATGTGGTCCCTATCAGTACTTTGCTCCTTTTTATCACCGATTAGTATTCCAGTGTGTGGATATAACCCAATTTGTTTTTTTGTTTTCCTGTTGATGGACATTTGGGTTGTTTCCAATTTTTGTCTCACATTTTGGGAAATGGTACTATTCAATTTTACCTTATAGAAATGCACCTCTTAGCCTGCTGTTCTTCCACTTGGGCAGCCAAAGCTGTTCTTGGTTGTTTTGAAGAGATTGGATGATTTTAAATGAGTGATGGGACGAAAACAAAAACAAAAACAAAACATGTTTGCTGTTGATGAAGAGTTTAGCTATCGCTACTAATGACTGAGAACAGTTATACTCTTCTAAAAAGAAATGTAATTCATTACAATTCTTATTGAAATAAAATATGTACATATTTGAAAATTTTTGAAGATGTTGTATTAGCTGCTGTAGTTTAAGAAAATAATAGGCATTTGTATAATAACAGAATACTTACTTCATATAATAAAAGGTTTCTAGTTTACTCAGAATTAAAAATTTCCTATTAATTAATGCATTTTAATTTTTTTGTTCTAGAAGTTTAAGGAAGCCAGGGTATTCAAAGATACAGATTTGTGTGCATATATTTTTAGCTATCAAGAAAAAGCATGTTCTAACATGCCATAATTATGTATAGAGCAATAACCTCTGTCCAAGGGACTATAATTATTTAGAATATAGTGGGCATACTGTTAGCATAATTTACTTCATTGTTCAAAATAGCCATAGAAATAGTCCTACATGAGATGATTGACAACTGCTTTGAGAGTCTGAAGGGATGGGCCCAAATATCAAATTAAAGGAATTCTGGAACATATATATTTTAGCTTGTCATTTTGCTGCATCTACTTTTACTTTATGATTCTGGTTTGAAATCAAATGTCCCATAATGAGTGGTATTTTTCGTTGCCTCTTTAAGCTGTTATCTCCTTGTGAAAAACATTTGTTTTCATTCCCCTGTATCTTCAAATTCTAGTGTCCAGCCCAGTGGTCAGAATACAGTAAGACATAAATATTGTGGGATGATTGAATACTTGTTTGCCATGGCGAGACTTGATGTTTGTCCTGTTTTGTTCTGTATTTAGCAGACTAATCAAAACAATGGGAGTAACAACAAACATTTTCTTGATTTTTGGTAATTTATTTAAAATAATTTATTTCATTGTTAATACATAGAAAGTCAGATTTTTGTTGCTTGTTATTTGGCCAGTGCTTTCAATTTACTACTGTGAAACATCTTTTGGCATTCGTTCCTAGAAAAAAATGGTTTCCAGAGCCTGGAGCTCGTGAAACAATCTACACCAATGACACTTAAAACTGCTCCAAACTGTAAGAATTCAGTAACTCTTGTCTCTCCTTCCTTGGCTCTCATCCATTTTCCAACCCACTTCAATCTGCTTCAGATCATAACACTCCACAAAGTGTGGCCAAATCCAGTAGACATTTCTTTTTCTTCACCTTACTCGGACTTGTGATGATGACACAGTTGGTCACTTCTTCCCTTCTTCTGTATGCTCCCTTCCTGGCACTCTCCTGGATTGCCTACTACCTGTGGTGCACTTTCTCAGTCTTGATTTTGCTTCTTCTTTCCTAACACCCATCAAAATCTTACTGTGGTCCACCTGTGCCTTTTCTTCCTTCTCTGCCTTCTTCTTGGATGAATGCTTCTATTTCCATGGCTTTCCCTTCCTCAGTTAGATGGATTCCCAGTTTCCACCTTCAGCCCTGAGCTCTCCCTTGATACTGATCTTGCATATACAACTGCATACTCTACATTTCTTTTTAGATGTCCCATAGACATCTCAAACTCAATGGGAATTGCCAAAGAGGTCTTTAAGACTTTGTCAGCTGGTGTGTATTATCGATCTGCTGCAGGAAATGGAACTCCATCTGCCCACTTGTTCAAACTGGAGTTTCAGGAATCAGTGTGGACTTTAATTTCATCCTACTCTTTCAATTCACCAGCAAATACTGTGGGTTCTGCTTTCAAAATATACCTTGCAATTATCTGCTTCTTTCCACATTTCACCTCTTGCCATCTTGTTGTTGTTTCCTTTTATCTTTTTCCTGGACCACAGCAATTGCTCTAATCTTGCCCCTGTTCCTTCCTTTTCTTAAATCCATTCTCTACAAAGCATCAAAGTACATTTTATAAAACTGAGGTAGTATAGAAAAAATAAAGACAGACAGAAATGAGACAAAGGGGAAGGGAAAAGAGACTGTAGCTATAAATCTAAAAGCCCCATGATCAGACTTACTTTCCAAACCCACTTTTCCTCTGACCTACCACTCCCAAATTTCTGAGAAATCTACAAATCTTAGAGTTACTATAAACTCACCTATCTATAAAAATGGCCTCATTTTGATTAAAACTTAAGTTCATTGTTAGCCTATATAGTATATTTTCAGATTAAATAAAGCAAAAGGAGATGTATTTCCAGAAATCTATAACTTGAGCACATTCCAAAGGTATTTAGATAGAAGAGACAATGTCAGCCTGTAGATCCATAAATGTCTTGTGATTCACGA
This sequence comes from Glaucomys volans, assembly GCA_020662805.1. Lineage (NCBI taxonomy): Eukaryota > Metazoa > Chordata > Mammalia > Rodentia > Sciuridae > Glaucomys > Glaucomys volans. Next base: position 1,421,898 of record JAJEJO010000209.1, read on the forward strand.
TCAGAGAACTGAGCCCACCAAGCTGAGGTCCTCCCCAGGTACCTTCCCTTGCCCACCCTTCACAAAGTTTTTTTTAAGGGCCTGAGACTTAGAGCCCTGCTCATCCTTGAGGTAGCCTGCAATCTACTCTGAGAATGCAGATCTTCACCTGTTCTAATACAACTCTTCCTCTCTTTGCTAAAACCTGATTCATCCTTCCATTCTCTTCTGTGACACATCAATAGTCTGGAAGATCCAGGAAGAGGTCTCCTCTGTTCCTGGAAGGACCTTGAAGCTCCTTATGGTGACAAAACTTTATCACACCATTTAAGGTCCCTCAATGTTTTCTCAATGCATTTAGGAAAGTCCAAACTTGTCACATGATCTGTAAAGCCATACAACATCTGGCTTTATTTATGTCTCTAAACTTAGGTTTTGACTGTCAAATCCATACAAATCTTCAGAATTTCTTAGACTCAGTTTATGTCCTATGGAATGGTCTTCTTGCCACAGAGGGGGTACAGAGTGGTGCTTAAATGCCTGATTTCTGTGACAATACTACGTACCCTCTGGGTGGTTTTGGTTCTTGATGCCTAAATTCATTGCCCTCTCATACTATGGGGAATGAAAGAAATAATAGTTTCATCAACACACAATTAATTGTGAACAGTCTAGAAGAGTGTCCAGCAAACCAAAGTGCTCTCTAAGCTGTTAGTGTCAGCTCTTGTGCTGCTGTCCAGCACCCAGGAGAGAACGCCCTCTCTTTGCATGACTGCCTTTTCCTCCTCCTGATCTCACCTTAAACATCTCCTTGCTTCAAAAAGGCCTTTCTTGAACATCTTGACTGAAACTAGCCCTCCTTGTCATTTTCTGTATTTCACTTCCTCATTCATGTCCCTTACAAGACTTGCCACAATGTGCATTTACTTATTTACTTTTTCTTAGTTACTCCCTGCTTATATTTTGTTGATTGCTAGAGTATAAGTTCCTGGAAGACAAGAATCATGCACCTAACTGGGTTCCTGACCCATGGTAGGTGCTAAATAGATACTTCTTAATTAATGAATGAAATTCCAGTGGTTAGGAGTACATATCCACCTAGCTAGTCATATCCACCTCTACTAGTCATAGTCATTATGCATGGTTGTCACCTTCTTCTGGTGGCTATTGCATCAGAGTAGAAATACATCAGGAGAGGGAAGTTCTCCATACATCCCTAATTGAGAGAACCTATGACTCCTGAACCTGCTTGACTTCTGCCTGTTTACAATGGGTGAATTCCCCTTGGTGCCCAATCAACAGAATGAGGAAGTTCCTCTACATACTTCCACATAAGTGTATGTAACTTTTATCTAGTTTTATAATTCTCCTGAATATGAGTCCCTATTTTTATTAGATAATTAGTTCTCAACTTCTATTGGAGAAAAAATATTTACTCAAATTAAATATAATTAAGCAACATTTTTTTGTACTTACTTGATTATCCAATGAGGAGAATTACATATAGGGAGACTAAAATAAATTGCCTTCAGTTTCCTATCATTTTCTTTTCTGTTTGCTTTTCATAGATTCTCACATTTTAAGTCTAAATGAAGAGGAGAAGGGAAGGGTTTTCCAATTACTCCCTTTCTGGAATGGACTGGTAATTTGACTATAATTTGTATTATGCAAATGAAAAAGTAGTCAACTCCATGTAAGATCATATCATATATTTATTCTGCAAATGCAGATATTTTTACTTGGTTAGTATGTCTTCTTTTTCTCCTCCTCCTCCTCCTCCTCCTCCTCCTCTTCCTCCTCCTCCTCCTCCTGCTCCTCCTTCTCCTTTTTTTCTGCAATGGCAGGAGTAACACTCAGGACCTTGCACATAGGTACTAGGCAAATGCTCTCCCTAAGCTGAACCACCAGTCCCAGAATGTTCCCTTTTTAAAAATAAATATATTTCTGTAAGTATAGCATACATAAGGAAAAGTTCAGATGTTACATATACATCTTGGTAAACTTTATCAGGAGAATATACCCATGAAACTGTCATCCAGACTGAGGTAGAATCTCAGTTACTGTGCTTTGCTATTCTCTTCCCTCCCAGCTAAGTAGCATCCTCTCCCCAAAAGTAAGCAGTCTTCTGAATTCTGATATCACACAATTCACTTCTGAATTTTATAAACCTAAAATCATGCACTATGAAGTTTGTAATGTCTGTCTTCTTTGCTCAATAAATTTTTATGAGAATAATTCATGCCTTTGAAACTAGTAGTTTTTTCTTTGAAATTGAGTTGTATGTTTCCTTTTATAGATATTCTATAATATTAGGGAATATTTTAGAGCTCCTATAGATATACTGTCATTATTAACTCCATTGTTGAAAGTTTCTTTTGAATTTCAGCAATTGTGAATGGTGCTGTTATGAATATTCATGCTTATCTCTTTCAAGTTAGGTAGGTTCTCATTTCTGAGTATATATCAGTAGTAGAATATAGAATGTCTGTATGAACATCTCTCCAAAACATTGCCAGAAATATTTTAAAATAGTTCCAATACCAATTTGCCCCTCGATCAGCAATGTCAAAATGTTTGTTGCTGTGTAAGTCAAGAGTTTTTCACCAATTTCAGTATTGCAGTATTCTTAATTTTACACACTCAGGCAAGGAATGTTTTGGAATCTCTAATGAGTTCATGTCTTTTCACATATTCATTGAGCATTTGATATACTTTTATTGTGAAGTGCTTTCTTAAAATTTTGTTCCTTTAGTCAGAATGGCAGTTATCAAGAATGCAAGCAACAATAAATGTTGGCAAGGACCTAGGAGAAAAAGTATACTCATACATTGCTGGTGGGACTGCAAATTAGTACAACCATTATGGAAAACCAATTGGAAATTCCTCAGAAAACTTGGAATGGAACTACCATTTGTCCCAGTTATCCAACTCTTTGGTTCATACCAAAGGACTTAAAATCAGCATCATACAGTGATGCAGCCAAATCACTGTTTATAGCAGCTCAACTCACAATACCTAAACTGTGGAACAAACCAAGGTGCCCTTAAACATGAATGGATAAAGAAACTGTGGTATATATACACAATGGAATATTAGCCTTAAAAAGAATGAAATTATGGTATTTGATGATAAATGGATGGAGTTGGAAAATATCATGCTAAGTGAAATTAGCCAATCCCCCAAAACCAAAGGTTGAATGTTTTCTCTGATATGTGGATGCTGACTTACAATAAAGGTGGGAGGCATAGGGAAAAATAGAGTTACTTTATTTTAGGTAGAGGGAGGTGAAAGGAGGGGAGGGGATGTGGGGGTACAAAGGATATCAGACATTATTACCCTATGTACATACATGACTATATGACTAGTGGGATTCTACATCATGAACAACCAGAAAAAATGAGAAATTATACTTCATTTATGTATGATATATCATAGTGCATTATACCGTCATGTATAACTAATTACGGCAAATAAAAAAAAATCTATCTTGAATATTAGAAGAAAAATAAGGTCAGTAAATAAGTGCAAAAACTACCAAGTGCCTGTCTCTGGTGAAAAAAAATTGTTTCTTTGTCTAATGAAATTCTTATCTTTTTGTTGTTGATTTTTTGGAAGTTCTATACATGTACTCTTTATGAATCTTTTGTGAGTAAAATGCATTATAAATTTATTTCCTGATCATAGTTTGTTTTTGCCTTTTAATAGTTTCTTGATTAAAATAAGTTATTGACTTTAATATATTTTTGTTTTTTATCTTTCCATTTTAGATTAATATTTTTCAACTTATTTAAGGTGGTTTGGCTACCTTGAAGTCATGAAAATGTTCTTTTTTGTTATCACTCACAATTTTGCTATCTTTTAGGTCGATCCTTAAATCCATCTGTAATTATATTTGGATATGGTTTGAAGTTTACTTTTGATGATTCACAATACACATATTTGTATATCTATAGATATCCACCTATATATAGCAGATATATTTACTTTACCTTTCATACACACGTTCTCTCTTTCTCTTTCTATTATCTATATCCAGTTTACTTGACAGCATTTATTTAAAAGAGCATTCTAATTTTACTGATCCCTAGCACCTGTTTTATAAATCCAGGGTTTATATAGTTCATGTATGCCAAGAGTCAATATCAATCATTGACATTGCCAGTCACATTTAGCATCGCCAGTAACAGTGATATTTTACCAGTAAACAGTAAAATGTTAAACATTAAACCTTTCTTGTATCAAAGTGACAATCTGATGAAAGCTTTGAATTCTGTTCACAGAAGAATGCTCATTACACAAACATTTCTAAACACAGCTTTATAAACACCTTATAGCCTATGCATTCTGATTTATGAACTCCTGAGTTGTAATACCTATGAATAAGTGATGTCATTTGACTACATAACATGAAAATTGTAATGAAACCTTCATGGAAAAACGAATGAATGGATTGAAGGAATGCTTTTTCTAAGCTTACATTTGTATTTGGGAACAAAACACCTGGCTTTGTATTATGAGCATGTTACACCTAAATTACATGCATTCATTTTTTTTTTAACAAATAGATATTGAATTATGTTCTATGTAATGGGAACAAAAGAGTGAATGTTGAGTTCTGTGTCTATTGAGAGAAACCATACTTCAAACTATAATGTATCTTTTGTAATAAAATCACACAAGAAAAGCAGAAGTTGTTCCAAGAGCGTAAGTGAATAACCTAAACTGATTTTTGGATATTAGGGTGGGTGGTGGGCCAGAGTCAGGGAAAATTTACTTAAGGAAAGTAAATGTAGTTGAAATCTGAATCCTGAATGTGAATTATTGGTCAAAGGTGTGAGTTAAAAATCATTTTAAGCAGAGGCAAAATCAAGAACAATGTCACAAAGCAGGGAACAACATGATCAGTTTGAGAAGAAAACACAAGAATGAGGTGGTGGAGCATTAAAAATCAAAGGAATTACACAGAAAGGTGACAAGAAGCAGGATGGTCCCTCTCTCTCAGAGCATCAGGCAATCAGAGTGAAGAGATGATGGTGGCTGGCTTTGTGTCCTATCAGGAGAGACCATGAAAATGTAGAGGGACATAAAAAATATTGACAAGAGAATTTACAGGATTTGATGATGGATTTGACAGATGGGGAGAGGAGGAGAGTGTTCCTAAGAACTATTTCTAGGTTTTTGGTTTATGCAATGGAACAAGAAACAAAATTCACTGAGACAGAGAAAATTGTAAGATACAACAACAACAAAAAAAAAGGACAAGATCTTTTTTTTTTTTTCCCCTTGTGGTGGATGAGAGTAAGGTGCAGACAAAGAGCATAAATTCCACTTGAGATTTGTTAGGTTTGAACTGATTTTAAATCATGTACATGGTGAGGTTTAGTTACAATATGTAGATCATTCCAGGGATCAGGGAAATGGTCTGGCCAGAAGGTATACATTTGGAAATTAGTGAAATTTAGATGGCATTTGAGGCCCAGTTTGGGACAGACTGCCAAGGGAGGCCCTGAAGGACATGCATTAAGAGAATGATCTTTATCTTTTCTGGTCCAAGCTGACTTTGTTTGAAATCAGCTGATTAAATATACTTTTGCTTGAGAGCAAATATATAATGACCCTCTTGATCATTGATAATTTATCAAGATTGTTTAGTAGGCTAAGAAGCTTAAAGCAAGAGTTAAGAAATGGCAACTTTGGGAGTATATTTTATCTAAACCACTATTAAGCAAAAATGTCTTTTCTTTCCTAAAACCAAAAACCAAAATTTACTAATTCTAAGGCAGCCTGGAAACTATGGATTATTTTGGTAGGAAGATGTTTGGGCAGAGGGGGGAAGGAATTAAGTTGGGTGTTAAACATCTGAATGTATAGTTACTTAACTTTTAGCTTTTCTATGTCAAATTCTCATAATTTTATAAATATGACATTATAGTAATGCAGAAGCACTTACAATACACGACCTTCTGAATGAGGGAAATGAGTTCTGAGAAAATGAGCTTTGGACAAAAATATGCTGTTCTTTGGGTTGTCATTGAAGAAGTTCAGGACAAGGGTAGCAGGATATCTGTGAGATGAAATTGCCAAATGACCCTGAAGACGCTAAGAATTAAACACGAGACTGCCTCCCTGTTCTGCATGAGGCCTGTCCTGCGCCTACCAGGGCCTGGCAAGGGGCCAGGCTTCTCAACCTTGGCACTGTGCACATTTTGCTCTGGGTGATTTTTTTCATCTTGCGCATTGTGTCATACTTAGCAGGATTGCTAACTAAAGGCACTCCTATGTTACTTATGATGACCAGACTTCTGAAGGACTGGGAGGGAACCTCAATGTCCCTAGTTGAGAGAACAAACACTTCCTTTTTGACAAATACTCATTATTCTAACACTTTCTGGTCCTTCCTAACTATATCTGGGAGGATGGAAGGGTTTTAATCCCTGAACAGTATCAGAGGAGGAAACTTTTGGTCACCCTGTGGTGAGAGGCAGAGGTCACAGGTCAAGTCAGGTGCTGACGGGCACATTTAGTGCGGAGTGCTGAGACAGGGCTGGAGGTGGTGGATTGCCTGTCAGCCAGCCGGGCTTCAGGGCACAGATGCATGCCTATTTTGTGTCTTCCAGGCTTATGAAAGAAGGTTTTCACAGGATGACAGTGGAACCCTTGTGAGATATCTTAACAGATAGGTCAGAGATCAACTCTAGAGGTTAAGAGTTACCATTTAATTGACTCCTTTCTCTTTAGGTCAAATTACTTACAAAGGACAGTCTGAAAAATAAGGGAGTGAATCTTCCATTTGATGAGCATGACATTTCCTTTGAAAACATAAAATTTAATGGCCAAATAAGAAAGTAGTTATGATCCTTCAGTTAGAATTTGCTTATGTATGTGACTAGTAATGCTATCTGACATATTTCAATTCTGGCGAGTCCTATATGCTGAATATATCAGCAGACATCTGCTGCAGAGCATTAAGCATTACACAGCACTCAGCTGAGGCTGTGCATCTTCAGTTCCTCTGCTTTATAGTCACATCCATCCTGTCCTGCTTACATTGAAGCAGCTACCGTACGTGCTTGTAGGTTAAGGGTGGTTTTCTTATAATAGCTCTCTCGGGAAGAAGAAAACAATGGGTTCCTCACCAGCATTTCTTCAGGTGTCTGTGACCGTGGCTTAAATAAGCATCTTTGCATAGTCCTCGAAAACACAGCCAAACTGTGTCCTGATATGACATGCCATAGGATAGCAGCCAAGTGGAAACATGCATTGTTATGACAATACAGGAATATAAAATCATGCTGACTGCCAGCAGGAGTGGAAGCCTAGTGACCTAGATGAATTCAACCAGAAATCCATTAAATGATTTAATTTTTGGTTCATCCAGCTATTGATTCTACTTATAGTGCTGAAGCAGTAACGGTCGCAACATCAATGCAGTCATTAAAGCCCGAGTAGAATTATTAAGAAGAACTAACTACTGTAGGAAGTGAATAAATGCCTCATATGAAGGCACTGGAACAACTAGAACAATAACTTTCTGACAAGGCTGATTTATTCCCTGTGCAATAAAAAAAAGTATCCACAGATTGTTCATGTCAAAACATCAGTATAGAACAGGTGTCTCAACATCTGAACACATTGTGATGTTAGACATTTTTTGCCTTTTGAAAAAAACTAAAAACAAGTAAACAATAGGTTCACGTATAGCAGACCATGATATCTCTCATGCTACAACGACTGGCAGGGTAAAAGTACTGCATGAAATAGGAATGACAATAGGCAGCTATTGCAAAGTTCACATTCACATTAAGAATATGAAATGTAGCAGAACGTTTTCCAGGTGAGCTCAGCTGTGTCAGATTATTTGTATAGTAACAGAGAAACATGTCTTTTTTCCAGTGCTGTTCTATAAGCAAGCTTTAAAACAAATTCAGTAAGCAAACAAAGTCCAAGCCCTTTATTTTAGGAAATGAAAAAATAGGATTATAAAAGATTCCCATCACAATACAAAGCATCCTGAGTAGAGAAGGGTGGGCAAGAATTCCATTAAAATCCTTTTCCAGATTTGTGGGAGATATCTTAAAATATTCACAGGACTCTTACTTTTTACTTTTCTGTTATTTTCACTAAGAATACAACACAGGGAGAAACCAATTCTTTTTGTGTTGTGGGAACTGTACTCTTATTAGGTCTCATGTGCAGAGAAAGAAGGATAGAAAATAGGCTCATGTGATTATTATGGTGTTTTTTTGTCATGACTCGGAGACAGGTAAAGCAACTGTCTTTGACTTTCAGCTATAATTAGAAAGCAGAAACTAGCAACCTATAAGCCACTAACCTATGACAAAGCACTCATTTGTGAGTACAGAGCTTATCAATTTTGATCCAAATATAGAAGAGGATATTTTCATAATCAACTATTTCCACCTTTTAAAAAATTTCCAAATGATATTATTAGTCACTACAGATTAAAGCCCAATAAATAATTTGGAAGTTCAGCTCACACTCTGTGGCCTGCACAACACCTGCCTTGCTTCTGCAGGAAGAAATGACCCTGGTCTCTAGTGACAGATACTTTCTGGTCCAAACCTTTCAATTTGCCTTGGTTATACTCCAATGTCTGAATATCAGTAACACTGACAGGAATAATAATAGCACCAGTCACAGCCATAGATGGTGGGGGACTCCTTTCCTTTATGAAGACTACAAATTTTTCACCACATTTATTATTTCTCCAAAGAAAGTCAGTACAGTTATAGAAAAAACGAAATGAAAAGTTTTTGGTTTGAGAAGTAAAGAACAGGACTGGCTGTGTACAGTGATTAAGGTTGGAGAGATATTTTCTGGATTCAAACCATGGCATTGCTGCTTATGGATCCTACTATCATGGGAAACGTGCTTCTTCTCTCTGTTCCCTGTTGTTGTTGGCAAAATGATGGTAATGATTCTGTCCAACTCTTCTGGTTGCTGTGAGGATGAAGTACATTTCTTCTCAGGTATGTGGCTTGTGCTAAACAGGTGACAGCCATTATCATTTGCCTTTAATATGTTTTATGTCACTGGATCGCTTGTTCAGACATATTGAAGAATCCTGGATTGGAAATTCCTGGATGGAGACATAGTGGGAAGTTGTGCTTCCTCTTTATTTTGAACCAAAAATTCATACTAGAAATAAGACAAAAAACTAAGATGGGTTGAGGTTTCTACTCATCAGACTTTTTGTTATGTCCCATTTCAATTAATCCTTACATAAAGGCCCTGAGGAAGATTTTATCATCATGTATAGATGAGAAGAACCAAAGGGGAAAAGTTGAGTTATTAAAATAGACTCATGGCAGCAGAAGAATTTGAATACAAATATGCTGAGCAAAAGTTTTTTTCCCCACCCCACTACCAGAGCACACTTTCTATTCTTTGCCAGACCCTGTCCATGCTCCTAGTTGAAGTCCAAGGTAGTGGTGCCTTATGGTGCACCTGACAGTTGTTTGATGAACTGAAGTCAATCTAGACTTCGGAACTCAAGTAATGATTTATTCAAAAGCTCATTATCTATTTTAAAGTTGTGAGAGCTAGAAAAGTCTTACAAGGTAAAATACATTTTGGAAAAGATAACAGGGCATGACCTGGTTAGTTTAAGAAAAAATGCAGATGACTACAATGGATGGGCTTGGGAAACAAGTTGCACATGAGCTCCTGTGTGATTGCTTAGAGGTGGTTCCTTGCCATAAGTGATGGTTAAATTGGGTGTTGACTAGTCTGGAGTAAGGATATCTGAAAACCTGGTGAAACATTGCTTCCAGAGGAGTTTAGTGTGGGAGTCTGAGTGGGAATATCCACTGTCAATGTGGGCAGGCACTGTTCAATAGCATTGGGACTGGATAGAGCAGGGGAAAGGGTGAATGTGTCTCTCTCCAGAAGCTGAGATACATCCTTTTTTGTCTGTCCTTGGGCATTAAAACTATAGGCACACCTAGGTTTGGACTCTGGGACTCACATCTGCAGCCACCCCCAGGTTTCAGACCTTTGGCCTTGGACTGAAAGTTATACCATCAAATTTCCTTGCTTCAAAGCCTTTAGACTTGGGCTGAACCACACTACCAGCATCCTAGAGTCTCCAGCTTGCAGACGATCTATCATGGGTGACTTGGCCTCTATGAATATGTGAGCCAGTTCCTCTCATAAAAATCCTCTTATTCACACATACACACACATACCATATTGCTTTCTGCTGGTCTTGTCTTTTTATAGAACCCTGACTAATATAAATATACCATACTATGTTGAAAAAGGTTCTGAGACTACATTCAAACACAGAAAGATTGCTGTCATTAGTTAGCAATGTCCGGCATGGCCATGGAGAGGGGGATTGGTATCATTCAAGCCATTTATTTGTCATCCTTGGGCTAGAAGCAGTAATAGAATTTTCAGTCAGTTTGAATATGACATTTATCATCCATGAATTAATTTTACAAATCCTCCTTGCTGCTTAGGTGGGCTTCTTTCCTCACTAATCTTTATTCACTCCTCCTGAAGATGTGTGCTTTCTTGAAATAAGAACTATTCTTTGGTCAAGTAGCTTCATTACTCTGCCAAAAGCAATAAAAACTAGTTTCTGAGAAGAAACACCCACACACCATTATATTTATTTTTATGTTTTTGAGAATATTGGGAATTTCTCCTAGAATCTACACTGCCTTACTAAAATAAATATCACACACTTAAGGAGTGGCAATAAATTATGAAAACATAACAACAAGGAACATTTTAATATTTAGACCTTGGATTTGAAGAATGAGTCAATATTTCTATATTAGGTGACAAAATCCTTTGAATATAGAATTGTATAAAACTCAGTTTTGCAATCAAATTCCCTCAAATTTGTGTTTTATTTTAGTTTTACTGTTCATGGATCATTTCCAAGGAAAATTAAATGATGGAAAGATTAATGCCATGAGGAGTTTTTAAGGATTTTATTTCTGCATTGACTGATATGCACTTAACCTTGAATGATATTGATCCATATTTAATAGAGAAGTGGGTAGATTCTTTCTCAGAATATCTCAAGTTGAGTATTAGCAATTTAAAAAAGCAAATACATAGTTAATTTTTTTACCTCTTTGCAAATGTATTGTTTCAGTTACTAACTGTTGGACTAAAGAAAGAAATCATTAAAAATAGGTATATAAACTCTTTTTCCACAGCTATAATGACATTTTAATTTAGAAAGTGAGTATTTGAGAAAATACATATACCTTCTTGGATACTTTTTTTAAAAAAAGTAATACTACTTTGGATTTGCTTACTCAAGTACTAAATAATTCCAAGGGAAATAACCAACTGTTTTTACTTCTAAATATTGCATCACTTACACATACTCAGATCCCATACAGTTTTTAACGCAAGAATATTTGAGATTGATTAAATAGGAATTGCTGTCCCAAACTACATCTATTGTATTCAAGTCAATTTAGTGACTCCTAAATCATAACATTCCACTTTCTTGTAAATTTGAATCATCGCATCTGTACATGGAGAACTGCTCCGTAATAAATAAAGTTAACTTCCAGTGTGAACGTGGCTGCAGAAGTCAGCATTTTCATCTGTCTCCTGCAAATCACAAAAAGAGCAATAAAGAATATAGGAAGCTAAGAAACCAACACCTACATACTTCCTTTTCAATTGAGCCAGGAGACAGATATAATGCAGACACTCTAAAATACAGGTAGGAACTTCCAGGAGCCTCTGAGAGCTGGTGGAAGCCCTGAAGGAAAAGTTAAGGGAAGTAGCACAGGGAAGGGCCCCAGGACCCAGGGAAAGCAGATTGCAGAAAACAGAAGCAAATATATACTTCCTGAAATAGCAAAAGCCCTGTCCTTTAACATTGATGCCAAAAGGAGAGTGAGTAGGCTCTAGATAGAAGCCTTCTCTTTTGCCTGAGAAGGAAAGGAGGTGAGCTTGCATAAAAGATGCAGAGCTTGTAGGCAGTTGTGTGTCTCTATGGAGACAAAGCAAGAAACAGCTCTGCAGATGTCTGGTAGGTCATGGGAGTCAACAGGGGCAGGGGCCATTTCAGAAAAACAGACTTGAATGTGACTAATTCTAGAGCAAAGATTCAAGTCAATGTATAGATTTGAGTAACAGTATGAAATGTAAACCTTAGTTGTTATAGGAGGAGGGATGAGTATCCTGAACATAATTAGGAAAGGAAGGATGAAAGAAGATGGGAGAAACTGTGTTTGATGATGTCTTCATTTGTAATAACTTGACAGTCAAACTTTTGTTTAGAGTAGGAAAATGTATTAGGTAGGTCAAACTATATGGAATCACCATTTGGTAAACCCCAACCAATCTATTATCAGAAGTCTGATGTAGTTCAATAGTCCTTCCAAGGCCCTCTTGATTATAGAATGCTTTGTATTAAGGTCTGCCACTGAATACAAAACCACACCTCCAAATGTAGTCGTAATATATCCTTGATTGTAAGATACATCACAATTTTAGAGATATCAATGAGCAAATGCACTTCCATTGAATTAATTGTGGTAAAAGAATACAACATAAGGCATCCAAAGGAAAATACAAATGATACTATTGGAAAATATTATGTGATATAAGAGAAGGAAGAAAAGAGGAAGGAATAAGAAAAATGCTGATTTTATCATCTTTCATAATAGAGAGTGTACCTAAAAAACAAACAGCATTTCAGATTTGCATAAATTATAAGCTAATTATAATGGTAACCAATCCAGAAAAAATATTGTACTTTCTAAATATCAGAAAAGCTAAACATATGCCTTATAGTTATATGTACAGAAAATATAAAATGAATCTAATAACAACGTTTATTTAGGTATTTATTTTTGGTACTGGGACTTGAACCCAGGGGCATTTGTATTTTATTTAGACAGAGGGGGTCTCACTGAGTTGCTTAGAGTCTTGGTGAGACTGACTTTGAACTCATAATTCTCCTGCCTCAGCCTCCTGAGTCTCTGGGATTGCAACCATGCACCACTGCACCCAGCCAAAGTTTATTTTTCACTCATTTAATAGGCCACAGGGGGGCACTGGTCAGCAAGGTGCTTCAGAATGCCCCAATTCAGGCATTCAGGCTTCCTGGGTCCCCTGGTTCCACCCTGTTCTACGGCTTCAGTATCAACTGCTAGCAGCCTGTAAATAGGGAACGACCAAAGAGGAGATGCCAACTCTCCTTAAAAACCTGGCCCTGAAAAAGATCACATCGCGTTCCCTCACTGTCCATTGGCTCCATCAGTCCCATGGGTGTCCTCTCTGCAAGGGCGGCTTCCTCCGATGTTCTTAGGAAGAAGAGTAGACATACCTGGATGAACAGCTCAGAGTCCTCTACAGACTTCAGTGCAAAAAGGAAGGGGGGAGATAGCAAAATAACTTGAACTAAACAATAAACACCAGAGAAAGATTAAAAATCAGCAATTAGTACATTTGAAAAAAGAAAAAATTAATAAACCCCTGAATCAAGGAAAATTGCATCTTCTGCTACCTTTCAAGTTAAAAAGAGTGAACAATTAATAATATTTATTTTCATGGCTTGTATAAGCACAAAACAATGCTGGGAGGATAGATATGAAACTAGTAGCAGTGGTTACTAGCTGTGTTTGAAGAAATGGAAATTAGGTGAGAGGACAAGGTAGAAGAATCTTATCACATAAAATTTTGTATTCTTTTGATTTTTGGACCATGTAAAGGTTACTTACTTAAATAAATACAATATAATGTAGATAAAAAATAATAATAATTATTTAAACAAAATCAAATTAGTAAACTTGAGTCCCAGGATTACTTTCCCTAATATATTTTGAAGAGGAGAAAAAAATATCTTTGCTAAGGGCCTTTAAGTCATCAGCTAATGATGCCCTGTCATGATTAATGACACAGGTATTACCACCGTGAGGTCGCAGGCCTGAGAGCTCTTGAGCACAGGTGATCTCACTGTGCTTCAATGGGACCTGATGATATTGGCACAGCAGGTGGAGACGAGGCTCCCACACTCTGGCCTTTGGTGGGTTGTCTCCTGAGGCAACCTTGAGAATTATAAGACTCTCAATTTCATATCCAGCTGACACCTTGTGTGATACAATTTCCCTGCTTTGTGGCAGTAAAATCCAGAAAATAGGGACCCGAGTCTTGAGATTTTATTCCCTGAAGTGATTATAAGAAACTTCTTTGATGGCATAAAATATGCCTAATTCAATCTGATTTCCCTAGTATGTGAAAAAAATTCTGAGCTTCTGAATTAATGCTGAATAATTAAAGTGACACAAGCTCTATGGTGTCCTGCAGGCATTAATTCAACCAGACTAAAACCAACTCAGTGGGCCCTTGGGAGTCGGTAGAGACACCCTAATGACTTCTGATGGCCTGTGGGAACATAACTTCAATGTTCCTCTGAAAATAAAATGTCTCATACTATTGGCTCTGTGTATTATCTGGAGTCGCTTTATTACTAAGTGGGAGTGAATGATAGATGAGCAAAGACTAATATCAAAGAGGTAGTCAATGGACAAAAAAGAGAGAACTAGCAATAAGTATGCTAAAAGGACAATGTAAGTTGCTTCTTTATGTTGTGCTGTTCTTTGAACTCACTCTGCTCTTTAAATATCATCGCAAGATAAGGATACTTTAGATAATCCATTTTTAGTTTTGTGTATTTTTTTCTTTCCCCCTCTCTTTTGTTTTCTTTCTTATATAAGCAATAAGAATTTCTTTTTAACCTGAGCATCTTTTTTTTGTTGTTGTTGTTTTAAAAAAAAATCACCCAGCTGAGATGGGTCAGAGTGACAAATAAAAGAAAAATTTTTACTGAAGGAAAGGAGTGGGTATCTTCGAGTCGATATTTTCCAACAGACTGAGGGAGAGCTGCCCTCCACAGCATGGTCCTCCCTGACCTACTCAGATGTGTCTGTTTGTGTGAGGTTGATTCTCCCAAACTGTGCTTTGTTGATTCACATGAATGGTCGAGGAGGGACAATCAAATACAGCCAAGTTTGTGTCATGACCTCCTTGTCTGAGAACATAGACAGCCACTGTGGAGAATCCATGCTGTTTGAGGTCAAAGCAAAAGAAAGTCTCTGTTTGGTTCTAAGCCTCTGAGGGTGGTAATTTTGAGGAGGAAGCTTCCTTTGTTTCAAGAGATGCTGCTGAGCTTCTCTGGTTGATGAAAATTATGGGAATAATTAGGGTGGTCTTGTACCCTGTTTGCTTGGAATGGACTTGGTTTATACCTCTTGTGGCAGGAAAATGGTAAATAGAACTCTTCATTCTTAAATGTGTTCTGGTTTAGATAGTAAATTATCTAGGCTCCCTAGGAATGACCAATTCTGATATTTTTAGAAATGTGATTTTTGAAAATAGTGAACACTATGTGTCTGCAAACTGTGCCCCCATCCCCATCCCACTGCCCTTTTTTTTCCCCTAACAGCCAGGTGAGTGATTGGGACCCTGTGGATCTGACTGGGAAGAAGGCTGCTGGCATGAGAACTTACTTATTATGGACCATGATTGGAGCTCAAAGAAGCTCCAGCATTATATATCTGTATTAACCAGTGGATTTAACTACCATATCACATTTAAACAAGCTATACAGGCATGAGTCTGAATAATATTCCTGCACAGTCTATTTTAAGTTGGTGACTCAAGCTGGTGATGCAAAGTGCTTTTTTTGTGCTAAGCCTCTGCAATGAGTGCAGAAGGAAGGGGCACAGAATTTGAGGCACTCTCAATCTCAGGCTCCTGCAAGTGCCAACCATGCACTTACCCTTTGGTGAAATATTGACTTGTGCTTCAAAACAAGTCTCAGGCTTTATCTGTCCTAAGTAGCCTTTTTTCCCTCTCCCCACCTCAAAGCTGGATGCTGCGTGTAATCTCTGATGCCGTCTTGTGTAAATCCCTGTTGGAAACTTGTGTTCTGTGTTGTGTTTCGGTTCCTTGAGGTTAGGGATCAGATGATAATAATTTTTACAAATCAAACACATCTTTCTGGACCTAGTACATGTCATGTGCTCAGTGTTTGTTGAACTATAACAAGAAAATGAGTTATAAGCAAGTCACTGATTCAATGAAGTTAATTAAAGTTTTCTCAAAAACTTTTAAAACAGCCTGAGAGAATCTATTCCAATAATGGTGATAATAAAATCTAATATTTTCTGACCTTCATAATTAAATGATTCAAGTCCAAGTTTTGATATATTTAATGCTTATATACAAGAGAAAGCCTGAAGAAATAATAACAGTTGCAGCATTGTCATGAAATTTACAGAGACGGATTCTCATTGGGATATCTTCTGAACACTTCTTTCTACTGAGAAATAGCATGAAGTTGTCTTTATTGTAGAGGGTTGACTTCTGACTCATCCAACATGAATAGACTAGACTTTTATTCCTCCTTTGCTCTGCTTCTTCTTTTCCTGAGGAAAAATGCTAAGCTATTTTTGGGAAAAATTTTTAAGAGCATGCCAAGTAAATGTGATAAAGGCCAGATATTCACAAAGTCAATAAATCATTTCTGAACTCAATTTTTGAGGGGTCTGTGATGTCTATTGAACTAAAATATCTTTTCATTCTATATTTGTAACATAACTAATTAGATGCATCAAAGCAATGTAAAATCAATCTGGATATATTTGGTAGGGAGATGACTAGTTTAATTCAGTTTTAAGTCTTTGATTAACATTTGAGTTTTTCCCTTCATAGAGAGACAGTTAAGACCCAGTATGAAACCATGAGTTCGTAAAGAAGAAAAGTGCACAAACTTTGAGGACCTCTATGACGATTTTATATTAATATAATCTCACAATTTTAATGCACATTTAGCATGAATCTGTGACTTAGAGTTGAAGCAGAGAGTTGCATAATTACATATTATGTTGAATGTGTTCAGGACAATTCAAGTGGAAGCAGATCACAAGGCCTCAATTACCCAGATTGGCTCTCTTGCTCAAAACCAATTCACTGCATAATTGTATACTTCCCTGTCCTTTTGGCCTGATAAACTCTCATTGAGTTAGGGGATTGGGAGCCAAATCGAACTATTTATTTTTATATTTTGTGGCCATTTGTTCTTTGATCTCAGTTTTAAATAGGAAGCCTTGGCTTTAAAGTTTATCTGGACTTCAATGATGACTGGAAGCCATTGGTGTTTGTCACCAGGTGGGTTTTCTGAATCTTGTCCATCCTTGGTTGAGATGTTCTCCATGGGTCTGCTGTTCTTGGTGCACCGATGGTGTATGTGTGATTACTGACTGCTCCTTGTAAAACAAGCTGAACAATGTTCCACTATGGAATTTCCATTTTTGCTTAGTCTGCATTTTCCTGATAACATTTACACACTCAAGTAACATTTTTTCCGCATACTAACACCCAATTTTATAAGGTATCAGAGATGAATAATATGTGTAACATATTTGTGCAAATGTTTAAATATCTAAAGTATCCAAAACTCAAAAGTAATATGGAAATATTCTCCCATCGAAATTACTCAGTGGATGTATTTTCCCAGTAATGTGAAGCTTTTTATAACATTGATTTATTATATCAAAAGTAAATGCAAAACTGGAACTTAGAGAACAAGACCTTATACTAAATATTTATGGTTTGAAAATAAATCTTCTCATTAGTTTTGCTGTTTGAAACATTAATTATATTGGGGAAAGATGAATTAGTTTTCATTCCTTATATATCACCAACTTCAGGAGACATAAAATCTTTATTTACCAATTTATTTAAGTATCACTGAGAATCCTGTCTCAGTACTAGAATGCAAAAACATATAGAAGTAGGTCTAGAGAGATATTTACATAATTCTCCACATACAAGAGGAGATTTGTGTGTTAGGGAGAAGAAGCCTGGCTTGGAGATTTGCCTTCTTGTCCCAAGCCTGCCATTCAGCAGGGATGTAAACACAGTGACTTTATTCTATTCCCTTACAAAATAGTGATCATATCTGCCCTACCCACCTCAAAGATTTTTATGGTAGTAAAATGATATAGCATGTGTGAAGTTGTTTCATAAACTATCTAACACTACTCAGTTTGACTATCACTATTTTGTTAGGTTTTGGTATTTTGTAGTGGAGCCCAATTGATTGATTATATGATTATAAATTTCGAAGTATCTATTGAGAAAGTTTCCAGTGAAAGACAGACTCAATTCTTATCTTTGATATGATAAGATTAGGAGTTGGGAGAAAGCTTAGAAACAGACTTAAAATGTTGTAGCCCCAAAACATAAAAACACTGCTCATTTGAGAGTTAGTTCAGTAGGTTAGGGGATTGCTATGAGCCAGCTAATCGAATCATGCACACACTAGGTTTCAGTGATTCTCTGCTCACAAGAATTGACCTAATGATTATTTAGCTGAGGGGATAAAATAAATTCAGTGAGGTACTATCAAGTCTATGAGTTCTGCACACCTTCGAACCAAAGCTCAGATTATCTTTTATTCTACAGAGATTTTAGTGAAAACAAAACAAATGTAAAAGACCAAGCTATGATGAAATGAAGGAGGACTCATCTCTCCCTCTACTTTCGTCTTTTGGTTCTGAAATAAATCATATTTCACATGTGAATACTCTCCATTATTTTTACCATATGAGAGATTTTCGAATTTTCAAACATAGACTTTAGAAATAATTTCTATTAAATAGTATTACCTCATCCGATTGCTAAAATGCTACTAAGGTCAAATTATTTACACAAATGAATTAAGATCTTTCTATGATCATTATAATCCTTTTCTGTACATGTGCTTTTAATAAATTTGATTTAATAACTGGATTTTTTAATAAAATTGTCATCTTATAACCTTTATTTTCTGCAGTGCTCAATGTGCCAGATTCCACTATAAACAGTCCCAAATAGTGAATATAAATTCAGAATGACAGTACACATTTTAGACATTTGTTAAGCCAGGAAAATTGTCTCTTGATGGGTACTATTTAACTTTGATTGGTCCAAGACAGTAATATTTCACAGGAAATCTTGTAAAATTGTGCTACAATGCTGGAGGAAGACTACTCTGTAAACAAGTGTAGCTTCTACAAACCAGAAAGGTATTTAGTGTGCTCTGCTTTACTTGTCTTGCCTTAATATTAATAGGTAATATTTGGAAGAATTTTTGAACTAAAAATATTTCACTATTTCATCTTATAAGTTGGAACCCAAATTTAGTTAACTCATTGGTACCAATCTACCCTCTTCTTCCCATCCTCTTCCTAGTGTTTTATAATACTTTGCAGTATTACATTAATAGGAAATATGGAAAACGACTTAGAGAGGAAGAACCCCACCATTGCCCTTTGACCTATGATGAATGTGGGCCTTCCCAACTGGATGTCTGTGGAGGTTGAGCCTCCTACAGTGGATTCTGAGGACAAAGCAAAAAAGGGGGAAGTTCTCTCCTTTATGGTCTTAGAATAGCCATGGAAACAGAGCTGGCCTTGCTAACAAGGATAATAGTGTTTTGTGTACTGCGTGATTTGTGGGCCATCCTTGTAAATTTCATAAAGCATCTCATTAAAACAGGTATGACTCATCTTATCTCAGTGTTCCTATATTCTCAGTGAGGGCAACTCATTGGTTCCCACATTTTGCATTGAAGTACTTTGACGTGTTATGCCAGGGGAAGCTTAATTTCATGTAGACCTCTCAGTCAACCTCTGTGATATTTTGGTCACTTCATTCAGTAACTAAGCATCCAAAAGTCTGTAGGTGTATGCTTTTATTACTTCACAATATAGATCAAACTTTTCAAAGTATTTAAGCGTTCTCATGAATAATATCTGGTCCCCCTAAAACAGGAATGTGTAGCACAGTTGTTTCAATTATTTTGCTGTCTTTCTTGCTTTCTTTGATTTCTTGATTTGCCATTTTCTGAATCCATTCAACCTGCTAAAGTGTGTGTCCCACTGAATAAAAAAAAGGTCTCATAATCAGGTACTGCAACTTTAGTAATGAATCAAAACTCATTGTTTTTGGACACAGTATGGATAAAGAACCCACATCTAAGACCACATGTGATATACTATTGGCACGGAATTTATATTGTGTTCGAAGTAGGCTCTCATGGCTCCTGATATCACAAAATCAGATATGTAAGGATGTGTCAATTCTAATTAGGGCAAAAGTTGAACACGAAGTTTCATTCCTACAATTTGGCCATGATTTTTTTTCTTTAAAGTGTACCTTGGCAGTGTAATAGAATTAAATGAACTCCTATACTCTCAACCATAAAGTATAATGGAATTTTAGATATCGATATAGATGTCACCATTTTTATAATGCCATGCCAAAATACTGAACTGCATAGTCATATGACTAGTTAATGTGGATAATATACTTTCAGTTATTTCTGGGTTTCTAAAGATTAACTTGAAATGTTACTCAAAAATAGAATTGAAATATTATATGGGAAAAGAGGTCAATCAGATTCCAAATAAGTAATAATATACAATCAGATTCCAAATAAGTGAACATTGCTCAGATTTGGAGTTTCCCATTTAGAAGATTCAATGCCCATTTCATCCATAGCCCTTACCGTAACTCCATGTAGATTTCAGCAGAGACAACCTAGCTTAATATATTTCAGTTAACTTCTAGATTTCTCCTGTGTGTTCCTGAAAATGCACAAAATCCATTTTATGTTAAAAAAGAAAATAATTTCCAACTTAGTTTGAAAACATGTAATTTAATTTGTATTTTTACCTCTGCCAGTCTACTTTTTCCAGAAGACCATGTTTAGTTGAAGATTATTAATAGAAATTAATACTAAAGTAGAATCCTCTGACCATAATGGTAAAGATAAGCAGGGAATTCAAACCTGAATTCGCTGAAGTAGGGATGTATTGTAGTAATTGGTTCTAATGCCTATGGGACCATCAGTGATGCCAGGGGACAGGCATAAAAGAGATAGAAGAGCTTGGGATATAGGAGAACTGATTTAGTTAGTTAGCATTTAATCCCCCCCCTTGAATGTCCCAGTATCTTTTAACACAGCAATTTGTAATCTTAGTTTAAACACTTTCAGTTTTGAGGCTCTAATTATAGTTTATATAATTCATGTTTTCCAAAGAATGCTGTTTCTTTCTACATAGAAACATTTGTGTATTTCTTTCAGATGTTTAAATATTTTAACATTGGTAATAGGAAAAAAAGTCCTTCTAATAGCTTTATAATAGCCTTGTTGAAGGGAATGGAAACTACATATTAGAAGTTAAAAAAAATCTAATTTTGAAATTTGACTACATCATTTTTAGTGTGATTTCATAAATGCAAAATGTATGTTTAAGCAAAAGTGTATGATGTTTACAGGCAGAAAACCAACAATAATCACAGCTGCATCATATTAAATTCAGAAATCATAGTGGTTATGGGTATTTGACAACCTGAAAATTGCCTATTACTTATAGTTTCATTTTACAATTTTCATGAAAGAAAGCTTCTAGTCTATTCTTTGACAATTTGTTAGAAGAGATTTTATCCTTCAGTGTTGAGTTATTTTATGCTTGCCCTTTTCACTGTTTGCTATAAGAGACACCACGTCATCAGGAGGGATGGAGGGCCACCTGGAAATCACAAGTGGCAACTGACAATGGTGTAAAAATATATATCCCATAATACATTGGTTGACCAGAGATAGGACTTTTGTCCTTTAGAAGGAAATATGGTTTATTTATAAGTTTATCTGTCAAGAGGAAAAGATAGCAAATTTTATTTTCTATATAGCACTTTTAATGGATAAGTCATCCCAAAGTGTTAGTAAACTGATTTACAAGATGCTCGTGCAAATAGAAGGTGTCTTGTATAAACCATTTGGATGTTTCGAAGAAAATAAATGGGCTAGTTGAATTCTTCAAGGACATCCTCCTCCTGATTGCTTGCAGTGGTGAGAGTTAATTAATCCATTGTTCGTATTTAACCTACCTTTAATTCATTATTTCCAATATTTCCATAAAGGATAGCTATTTCTTGGTGTCTTAAGACACCAAGGCCCATCTATGTGTGTTCAAAAAGCAGTACACCTGGAGATAAATTTACAAATAATGTCTATATAGCCCTGGTGCTGGAATAATCCCTACCTTTTAGGAGATCTAAGGTTCATTTTCTGTGTATTTATAAGTAGCATCATATACAAATCAACATAATCTAGAAGTAGTCTAAAACTATAGATTCAGCACATAGATTCTGGTGCCAGAGTCTCTCAGTTCCAGCTTTGTTTTTTTTCTGAGGGTCTTTGGACAAATTAAGCTTTTTGTAACTCAGATTTTTTTTTTCTGTAAAATGGACATTGTCATAAAGTTGACTTCCTAGGGCCCTTAAGAATATTAGATGAGTTAATATTTGTAACACACTTAGCACCTGGTGCATAGTAAGGACTATTTGAATGTGAAATAAGTATAAGGAAGACGCTCAATGGATGTCTTTAAATAGGATTATATTTTTCAGTAGATCGAGAGATCACTTGGAGATAGCTCCAGTGACATGGTGCATGGAGATGATAAAAGTTGAGTTAGATCTTGAAGGCAGAAGAAAAGCAGAAAGGTAGAGGAGGACTTTTCAACTAGCCAGAATAGACAATGCCACTCTACCTATGCAAGCTTGGTCTGAGGCACATGGATTGGTCTAAGGCACATGGATTTTCAGCAGCAAATATGTAAGAAGGAGAAGGTGCGGGAATTGAGGCTGCACAAATTGGCCCAGCAACAGGATTTACTTCTGTGTAGAAGAATCACCAATCAAACTCAAATGGCTAAGGGGCAGGTCATGATGAACGCAGACATATTTAGAGTTGGATTTTGATATCTAAGCGGAAAGGTAGCTGGGTCTTCCAGGCAGTTGTGATGTTCACTGATCACAGATGTCAGCTTTTTGTTTCAGGATGATCAATCCACTTTTGGAATGAGACCAGTTGTTTGCCTCACATCCTCTGCTAAGTTACCAATGAGCCATGAAGCTGGCATCCACCAACAGGCAAACTGGGCACACCGGCCTCCATTATGGCGAGGGTTTCACACTCTCTCACTCTGCTTCCCCTGCATGACTTTATCTCCTGGCTCATTTCTTGGTACCTAATTATCTCCCGATGCCTCCAGTTTGTTTGCAGTTTTTGGCCCTGTTTATCACCTCTTGCCCCTCGCTCTTGGTGGTCTTTCTTGTAGAACTTACATTAATTCATTCAAGGTAACAACTCTTCCCAGTGGAGCTTTTAACTGTAGATTCCCACCACATAGGCTTGTCTTGTCCCCTTTAGATGGAGTCCAAACCCAGCAGCTGTGGGTAAGAGAATTGGGGTCCCAGAGCTCAGCCAATATGGATGGAAGCTGACAAGAGCTAGACAGTGGATTAGAGTTCCAGCCAAGAAATCCAGAGCTCAGAGCAGAACTATGGTATTAACAAGGAAGTAGAATACAAACAAAAAATTGAGGAGGAAGCCTGTTAGTGGTCATTATGATAAAGTACTTAGGAAGGTTTCAGTTAAGGATCTTGCAAAAGATGCTCATTTTACATGAGAAGAAATTTCATTCCCAAATCACTTCCAATGTCCACATCATACAAGGGATTGCTTATAATTAGTTTTGGTACTAGGGAAGAATGATGGTCCCAGATTGAGGCAGTGTCCTGTACAAACTGAATAGGCCTAGGGAAAGCAGGGTCTAAGGAAGGTTTATTAACAAAAGTGTGTAGGCGTATCCCTTTCCATGTGCTTCAGAAATATGGAGAGTAGCAGCACAGGCAAGAGTTGACTAGGACTGAGAGACAAGTTTAGGGCCAGGAATAGCAGGCCTTTAATGCTAGGAAAGGGATTTGAATTGCTTTTTGGGCAGGGGAATGGCTGAATACTTGGAGCACTGATGTGTGAGAAGATTAGCTGGCAGTTGTCTCTAAGCTGAAATTCAGCAAAAGAGAAAGAGATGAGACCAATTAGGATGCCCTTTATTCACAGAGAAAATGTTCTGAGCTTGAGCTTTTTGGTGTCTGACATTTAGTAGATGCTTAATAAATATTTATGTAATGAAAGAATAAAGTAATTAAATACTTCTTAAATTAGTAGATAAATATGAGTTAGACTAATCTAACTAAGCTAACCCTTTACAAGTTGTATTAACTGATCTGACAGCTTTTTTGAATAGCTCTTGTCATAGGAAAATTCAGTGCACATTGAGGCAGTACCTTTTATTCCAATACTAAGAAAGTTTCTGCTTATAATGGATTGTAATAAGAGTTAATTATCATTGTCTTCTTCCTCATAAATGGGCCGTACTTTAGTTGTAGACTTCTGGTGTCATGAAAAATGCCCAACCCTTGCTCTGAAGGATCTTCCTGACCCCCATGAATTAAGCCAGGAGTCTTACAATGCACTCCATTAGCACCTGTAACTTGGAACTACTCTCTGCAGCAGCAGCTAGTTATTGACATCTATATTGAGGTTATCATTGCCAAATCCCCAGTGCTTAGTACAGTCCTAGTCCAAAGTAGGTATTCTTTAAATATTCATCTAGTGCAAAATTTTCTATTGATATTTTACAGTGTGAAAGGTTCTATTCTAGGCCCACTGACATTATAGAAACTAAGTAAAGCAGCCGAAAACTCCTGAAGCTTGCATTTGCAGGTGTGGGTGGGAAGAGGAAGGAGTCAGACAATATACATATAAACAAATAGTAGAATATTTCAGAGACCATAAAGGCAATACCAAAAATAATACTAGGTAAGAAAAAAAGGAAGGGGAAAGTGAATTCAGATACAGTGTTTAGGGAAGACTCCTCATGGTCAAATATTTGAGCAGAGTGGCATGAAGCTACACAAAAAGACAGAATTTCTTCTCCCTGAATATCTGGGGGAAGAAATTTCAGACCTAGAGTGAACAATGATTGAACTAGGTTGAATTTCCTGTTTCCAAGGAGAATATGATGTCTATTAGGGATCCCAACATTTGTAAATTTTCCAAAAAATTAATAAAGAAAGAGAGGAATAGGTTTGTTGTTTGATCATTGCTTTTCTTGGAAATTGGAATGAAACTGTCATTTAACTGCCCAACAATGGAGGTAGTTATCAACACTGTGGAGCTCAAAACTCCACAGTTTACAACGATACACAGTTTTGGAGGTCTGATATAAGAAGACGTACACAAGTAATTTATTTTATAAATCATATCAAATTTTTCCAGAACACATGATCAATGAACATATTGCTAAGTCCTTGAAGAGTGAGAAACACGAACACTTCAGCTTCACTTGCTTCAGGACACATCCATCTCTGGACTCATTATGCATGTGAGAGGAAAAGAAATCATTAGTCTTTCTATTGTCTCTTCTGTTTATGACTAATAAGGAAATGGCAGTTTGAGGTAAGCCTAGTGGTTTTTTAGGCAAGCACCTAACTAATAATTGTAAAATTCTATTCCAGCATGAGGAAACCAGGCCACTTTGGTGATGTGGATAAAGCACTTGGGTGAGATTCAAGGGTTCTAATTTTAGTTTTGTCATTTGCTAGCTGGGGGAACAAAAGACAAGCCAACCAACCAATCTGCCACTCTCTCCACTTCTCGTTGGAAGGGGTTGTTGTCTTAGAGTAGAGTTGCACCGTCCACACTGAAGGTATCACCACATCTGAACACCACCCACACTAGGCTTTACTTTATATTTTCTCAAAAGCAGTCACAGTTTTTACTTAGGTCTATTTAAAGTGGACATATCATATTGCTATCGATTCTGAAAATAATTATTGCTACTGGAAACCTGAGGAGTTTTTATTTTTAATTTATCTATTTTTTATTCATTTAATTTTGATCCATTGAACACAAATGGAGTACAGCTGTTGTTTCTCTGGTTGTACACAAAGTAGAGTCACACCTTCTGTGCATTCATACATGTACACAGGGCCATGATGTCTGTCTTATTCTGTTATTATTCTTACCCCCCACGCTGACTCCACCCCCCCTTCCCTCTATGCTATCTATCCTTCCTTCATTCTTGCCTCCCTTCCACCTCGCATTATGCATCATCATTCACTTATCAGAGAGATCATTCGGCCTTTGGATTTTAGGGATTGGTTAATCTCACTTAGCATGACAATCTCCAACATCATCCATTTACCTACAAATGTCATAATTTTATTCTTCTTTATGGCTGAGTAATATTCCATTGTGTATATATATCACAGTTTCTCATCCCTAGTTATAAGAGAAATGCAAATCAAAACCACCTAAGATTTCATCTTACCCCAATTAGAATGTCTTTTATTAAGAATACAGGCAACAACAGGTGTTGGCGAGGATGTGGGGAAAAGGGTACACTCATACATTGCTGGTGGGATTGCAAGTTGGTGCAGCCACTCTGGAAAGCAGTGTGGAGATTCTTTAGAAAACTTGGAATGGATCCACCATTTGACCCAGCTATCCCACTCCTTGGCCTATACCCAAAGGACTTAAAATCAGATTACTACAGTGATGCAGCCACATCAATGTTCATAGCTGCCCAATTCACAATAGCTAGATTGTGGAACCAAACTAGATGCTCTGAGGAGGAGTTTTGATAAAAACTTAATTATATTAAACTCTGGTTACATTGGTAGTTGGCAGAAATCTTGGAGATTCAAGACTTTTATGTGTATAGTATAAGGGGATATTAATAAGTATCAAGCTGTTGATAATGTCATACCTCTACCAAACTGAGCCTGTTTGACAACGTAGTCAATGAAATCATAGAGAAGAACAAATAAATAATATTGGTAAAAATATACCACTTTGTTATTTAAGGGATTTTGAATTTGGGGTAACACTAGTGCTAAGCATATGGTCTGGAGAAATGTAAATTATATAATCTACTTTGGGATTCAATATTTTTCTCTAAATTTCCATTAAAGCAGGGCTCAGCCAATGACAGATCTGACCTGCTGCCTGTTTTTGTGAATAGTTTTATTGGAACAAGTCACATTGTTTTATTTACACATTGCCTAGGGTTGCTTTTGCACTATTATGTCAAAATAGTTCTGAAGGGAATGGTAAGATCTGTTAAAATAATATTTACTATCAGGTCTTTTACAAAAGAAATGTGCCAAGTTCTTCATTAATGAAGAGTGTGATTTCCTTCAGCTCTATGACTTTCATGTTTTTTTATTTGTTCTTTTAGATATACATGACAGTAGATTATATTTTGACATATTTATACAAACATGGAGCACATCTTATTCTAATTAGGATCCCAGTCTTGTGGTTGTACATGATGTGCAGATTCACTGGGGTGTATTCATTTATGTACACAGGAAAGTTATGGCTTTTTTGTGCCTGATTCTAGCAGAGCCTAAATCAATTAGAAAAAAAACAAGTGGACTCAATGGCTGAGTGCTTGCCTAGCATGCATGAGGCCCTGGGTTTAAGCCCCAGCACTGCAAAAATGAAAAACAAAGTCAAAGCAAAAGTAAATTATCCACAATAGGAGTCTCTAATGGGCATCTCAGACTATATGTGAAATAGAAAATACAATGTACTAATAAAAGAAATAGAAGTGAGGTCAGTAGAGAACAGCAAGCAGTTCAGGGGTAGAGGGAAGGGAAGGTACTGAAGAAATGTGATTGATCAAAGTAAAACTCTTAGCTCCACCTTCCAAATAGATGCAGAACCTGAGCGCTCCCCACCAGATCTGATGCTTGATAAATCTCTTCATTAAAACCACAGTCATGTCCACCTTGTCTCCATCACCTGCTGGGTTCCTGCTCCTGTCCTTGACTTTTCATGATCTAATTTCAACATCACACTCCACCAAGCCATTTCACTTCTCTCCTCAAAACCTTCCACTCTGGAAAAAGTCTTTTCCACATACACTTCAAACAAAGCACTGTTCTCCAAAATTTATAAAGAACTTGCAAAACTTTACACCAAAAATGCAAAGAACCCAATCAATAAATGGGTTAAGGAACGGGGCAGACACTTCACAGAAGATGATATACAGGTGATCAACAAATATATGAAAAAGTACTCATCATTCTAGTAATTAGAAAAGTGCAAATTAAAACCACCTAAATATTTCATCTAACTCCAATTAGAATTGCTATTATCAGGAATACAAGCAATAATAAGTGTTGGTGTGGATGTGGGGAAAAAGGCACACTTGTACATTGCTGGTGGAGTTGCAAATTGGTGCAGCCACTCTGGAAAGCAGTATGGAGATTCCTCAAAAAACTTGGAATGGAACCACCATTTGACCCAGCTATCCCACTCCTCGGTTTATACCTAAAGGTCTTAAACTCAGCAAAGTGTAGGGATGCAGCCACATCTATGTTCATAGGTGCTCAATTCACAATAGCTAGATTGTGGAACCAACCTAGATGCCCTTCAATTGAAGAATGGATAAAGAAACTGTGGTACATATACACAATGGAATTTTACTCAGTCATAAAGAAGAATAAAACTATGGCATTTGCTGGTAAATGGGTGGAGCTGGAGAATATCATGCTAAGTGAAATAAGCCAAGCCAAAAAATCCAAAGGCCAAATGTTTTCTCTGAGCAGTGGATGCTGATACATAATGGGGGGGGGTGGGTTATGGGGG
>JAJEJO010000209.1:1450543-1466027 GCA_020662805.1 Glaucomys volans
TAGTAGACTGAGACAGACAGTATTACTCTATGTATATGTAAGATTATATGAATCGTGTGAATCTACATTGTGAAAGAAAAGATATATTCCCTGCTATGTAATTATATCAAAATGGGTTCTACTGTCATGTATAAGAACCAATAAAGAACCAATAAAAAAAAAAAGAAAAAAGCCTTCCACTCCTTGGAGAAAAATCCAAAGGCCTTATAAGGAACCGTTCACAGGTCTCAGTGTGCTGTGGTCCCTCCTCTCCTGCTGCATCCTCTATCTGTCTTTCCTTAGTCAATCTGCCCAGCCACACTGCCTGCTCGCTGTCCCCCAACACATCAGACACCTCCGTCCCGGTTTTCTCTTCTGCCAGGACTGCTCTTCCCCCTCATATTCTGTCCCCTCCTGTGTTTTGCTTCTTCTGCCCCCTTCGTTATATGCTGCCTCTTCTTTGAAGCCTATCTGAACACCAAATTTAAATTTTTAGTTCCCTTATGCTAGTACTGTGGATCTCTGTTGCAAACTTTTCTATTTTTATTTTTTCATAGCACTTATCTTTTCTTTAACAATTTAATTAATTAATTTATTTTGTTATAATTTATAGTCATTTTTATTATTCATTTATTATTTTTATTTATTTTAGTTATAATTTATTATTTATGTAAATTTATTTATAAATATGTATTACACAGTTATAATTTATAATTTATTTATAGTTATCTTTTTCATTGCTGTGACAAATAATACCTAACAAGAAGAACTCAGAGGAGGGAAAGTTTATTTGGGGCTCATGGTTTCTTTGGTATGGTGCAGTAGCACATCATGGGCAAAGGGAGCAGAGGAGGAAAACTGCTCAGCTTATGGTGGGGTCTAGAAGCAGAGAGACAGAGAGTGTGTGGGGAGGGCACAGGGACAATGTACCTACCCTTCCAGGAATGCTCCCAGTGACCTGCCTCCTCCAGCCATATTGCACTTGCCTAGGGTTATCACCTAACAGTCCATTCAAACTATATGGACTGAATAGGCTACAGCTCTTAACAGTTCAATCATTTCATCTCTGAATGGTCCTGCATTAACAGGAGATTTGAAGGATACCTTCTATACAAACCATAATATTTATGGATTTCGTGTCTGTTTCTCCTCACCATAAATACAGGGATATTTTTAAATTCACTTATATCTTTCAAGTATCTAGGATAGTGGCTAAAATGTCATAGACTACTGATATTCTGTTTTTTTGGAATAAATGAATGAATCCAAGGGAGTTTAAGGGCTGGTGATGTATCCCAGTGGTAAAGCACTCTTGGGATAAATCTCTAGTACCAAAGGAAAAAAAAATATTTCAAATGCATTAACAGTTTTTTCAATATTTATTCAGGTTCTCAAAACTTAGAGGTGGAACAGCTCAGAGAAAAGTTTACTTAAGAACAACAAGGAAAACTACCTTATATATGTAGGATTATATAATTCATTTATTAAGTATAAACATCATTTTCATTTTAAATACTGATATTTCTTTAAATAGGTCTCTCATTTTTTCTTAAATGTATTTGTAGTTAGTATAGGTTAGTTTAGTCATTTACAGTATTTGACTGAGTAGCTATTTATACAATTAACAGAGCTTCCTACAACCTTAAGTGTATCTCAGAAGATTCTCTTTACATCCTGGCCTTAAACTGGGAAGTCCTTGGAGGAGATGGCTTCCCCAGAGGACCTTCTACCTCAAGTGGAGGTTGTCCTGTCTCATGCATTTCACTTACAGTTGAGATGGAGGAGGTACCTTAGCTCTCCATTGTTGTGTCTGGTTCTTTTTTCTTGCAAAAATTTTACACCATAGAGACTGCTGCCTTCTGTACATACTATGCTATCCCTTATTCCCTGCTGTCACCCTCAAACTTTCTAGGCATTCCCCATTATTCCTTGAGGAGTTGAGGCTTTGATTTACAACTTTCTGTATCAACCCAACAACTGCCATCTTTTTCCTTGGCCTTGAAAGCCTCAAATTCAGGACTTCTTCCTCTCACATGACCATTTTTTAAATTTCATTTCAGTCACCATCTCCATATCCTCAGCCCTAACCTTCAAAACCTCAACTGCCAACCAACATCACACTCTTTGACCATGATCTGCCCTTCATATTCCTTGATCAATAATCATACTACGATAATCTACCAATGACATTCTGACCTATAGACCAGTTCTTATAGATTTCTCATTATTCTGTATTCAAATCTTGTTCTCCTTTCACCTTCAGTATAGCTTCTGATAAAATGATTAAAAATTCATCATTGTAATCACTTTCATTTTGTTTTTACTTCCATTATTGAGTCCATAGTCCACTATTCCATCATCTCTGAAAACATACGTATTACCTTTTCCTCAGTCCCATGTAAGGTATCAATCATGGATGAACTTGGCCATTCACCTTCTCTGCATCTGTGCCCAGCAACTGCATGACACTTAGGGGGAATTTACTTCCCCAGACCATCATCCTTCACTTGAAATTAATCAACCCAAACTTTAATAATTTCCGAATCCTTGTGAGACTCACTAGCAAAATGTTTTCCTCTCCCTATTTTATTGTTTCATTTGCCCCCATTGATAATTACCTATTCAGTATTCTTTGACACTTGTCTCAGCACTAACAATCCCATGATTTTATTTAAGGCAGCCAAATGTCTTGTCCTGCTCCCATATTTCTCTGTTTCTCATTCCACTGTCAGTGACCATGTGACTATTTGTACTAACACCACACAGGTGGAATCTGGGTACTTTTGGGCATGCTTTGCTTTGCTTTCCCAAAACAAAGTCTCCTTTACCTTTCCATTGTGCCCTCCTTTATGAATTTGGAACAAAGATATAATGGCTGGAACTGAAGCGACCACCTGGGATCCACTGAGGAAATCCTATA
Source organism: Glaucomys volans (assembly GCA_020662805.1). Taxonomy (NCBI): domain Eukaryota; kingdom Metazoa; phylum Chordata; class Mammalia; order Rodentia; family Sciuridae; genus Glaucomys; species Glaucomys volans. Next base: position 1,453,443 of record JAJEJO010000209.1, read on the forward strand.
CGGTGTAGGAATATTTTAACCCTCACATTTTTGAACAGTTGAACCAACATCAGCAACTGCCAACTTTTGCAGTTTTCTGAAATTTGTTTAAGCCACTGTTAAATCTGGAATTCTCATAACCAAACACAATTTCTAAAGGATACAACTCTCTTCTTAAATTCTCTGCTCACTCACACTCCCTTCTTTTCAAACTAGTCTTTTGCTGGGGGACAAGGGAAAACTGCCAGAGGATTCATCTGCTGCCACCAAATCCTTATATATGTCATCTCCTGTTGTCCTACTTGCCTCCAATCAGAGGCTGAATTCTCCAGAATTTAACATTCTCTTCCAAGGACTTCAGGGACTTGTTTCTCCATTTTATCTTTTTTATATAAACCCTCATCATTTCTACCAGATAATTTCTGTCAGAAAACAATCTTTTGAATCAATTATTCTAAAAAGATAAACTTCATACCACAAAGGCTGCTACTCCAGTTCCCTGCTCCTTAGTGTAGATAAAGTTTTCAAAACACAAGGTTATGCATATCATATTTATTTATTCCCTTCATGTATCAGCCTACCTAAATTTAGCTTCTAATTCCATAATTCTAGTGAAACTGCTGATGTCACACTAATCATGAAACTGCATATTGTCTGATCCTGTGATCTGATTTCTGTCTTCATCACGTTGACCACTCCCTCACCTTCCCATGCTCTTCTTTCTTAGCTTTAGGGCACCATATTGGCTTCATTTTCCTCTTATAAATCTGGCCACTTCATCATAGTCATGATTGCTGCCTACTTCTTTTTTTCTCATAGTACATCTAATATTAGCATTTTTCTATGCTTTGTCTTAGGTCTTTTGTTTTCTGTCCACACCTGGATGATGTCATCTAGTTCTTAAAATGTCAGTACTATCTATATACTAAAAAAATTCCAATTTTATGTCTCTGCTCCAATTTTTCTTCTGAGTTTAAGACAGATCTTAGTGACATCTTTACACTATTTCAGGCTTAACACTGATGTATTTGTTCATCTGTAGAGTTATATGAAAATACCTTTGACTGGGTAATTTGTAAACTACAAAAATTTACTGCACAGTGTTCTGGAAGGTGGGAAGTCTAAGATCAAGACACCAACAGATACGGTGTCTGCTGAGACCCCATTCTATGTGCCATGGTAGGACATCAAAGGGGAAAAATGGGCTAGCATGGTCTATTAGATCTCTTTTATAAGGGCACATCCCACTCATGTGGGCCATCTACTCCCAGAATCCTCCCCTCATCCCCTTGGTGGTTAGGTTTCAATATATGAATTGCAGGGCTCACAAACATTCAGATGATAGCAATGGTGGAGAGCTTTCTCCTGTATTTCCTACAAAATTTATTATTTCCTAAATATCCCTCATTGGAGCCCATGGTATTACTGTCTGTTCAGTCTTGGACTTTTCTCTATGACCCTTCACATTCCATCCATCTGCCAATTCTGTTGATTTTCGTGTCTAATACAATCTTTGAAACTACTGGCTTCCACATGGCCCCTTATTCCAGCCCTTATCCTCTCCTGCTTAAAGGACTGTGGTGGTCTCTGAATTGCATTCACTGCTCCCCTCCCACCAGAGCCATTTTTTTATACCATATATCTGATCTTGACACTTATTCAGGGCACCCAGACTCTATAGGTATCAACTCTAACAGGCCCCTGCCAATCTCAACACCCTCATCATCTACTGTTCTCTCATTCCAACTCTACTTGCATTGTGTTTATTTGGCCAACACTCCAAGGTCTATATGACTTCAGGAGTTTTGCAAAAACATTTCCTCTGCAGGGACTTCACCCTGTGCCCCATTCCCCACATAGGGCCTTCTGCATGTGCAGCCTTCTCTTTTCAAAACTGTTTCATTCTCATTCATCAGATTTTGACTAAATATCTCCTCAAGACAAGTCTTACCACCTTACTTATTAACTACTATTCCCTTTTTTAACCCAGCATTTTCTTTTGATCATGGAAAATGCCTCATTTCTAGCACACAGTTTTAAAATAACTATTTGTTTTTGATTATGTTACTATGGGGTTTTCCCATTGTATTGAAAAACATCCATGAAGTAAGGATTCATGTGTTTTGCTTATCAGATAATGCTGGGTTTTCAACATGATGTGTAGCACTGAATTCGATTTGTTAATTACAAATATTTTTGCAACACTGAATGAATGTATGTGCTTCCATAGGACAGACATGACTGATTAGGTGTATACTAAGGGTTAAGACTCAGCTGACTATTTCTGGGCTTCACAAGCTTAATATAGAGCATCTCTTTTTTAATTAATATAATTTATTCTCAATTTCAGGTACACTATCTAGGCTGTATCTAGTATTTGCTTGGGTTTTTTTAAAGTAAAACTTAAAAGCAAAGATTATAGATAAAATTTCCTCCTCTATTTTTCCTCTACTTTTTCTATTTCTACCTCTGAAGACATTTTGTACATCTTTGTCTACACTCATTTTTCCTTCTTTCAGCTCTTATGGCTTTTATTTTATGTAATGCTATTGAGGGCTTATATTATGTTTTTAATTATTGCTCATATTTTGATACTGTAGTGCATTGATTCCAGAAGTACAGTAACTTATCTTGCAATCCTACAATTACTTTGGCAACCAATAATTACCATCTAATAGTCAGATAATTGCACCATCCATCACTTTATTTATACTATTTAAAAATGCACGTGGGATCACAATTATCAAGTTAAATCAGTGATAAATAATTTCACCCACATGTAGATTCACATAATCAGGATGAGGATATGACTCAAGATAAGAATATCATGGAATAATATCCTTTAACCAGCCTCCAGATAGTCACCTCTTTATCCATAGCTGGGATTTAGCAGAGTGTTTGACATTCAATGTCTGCCTGTCAGTCATTCGATTTTTGTGTGGTTTGGGTTTGGAGCTTTAAGAGCTCTCCTTGTGTTAGGTAGCAAGTAGCAATCCCAACACAAAGTCTGGCCCACAAAAGGTATTCAGTTAATTGTTGGTGAATAAGGAGACTCCAGAATCTTCCATGTGCTAGCATATTACTTCAAGATGCTACTGTTACCACGACTGTCACTCCTACAACCGTCAGTAGCAATAACAGCAACAGCAAGCATGCAGCATGAAAAATCGTTTAGATCACTTGTACTGCCCCTGTCTCCTCTCATGTGCCAGAGAATAACATTAGAGAATACAGCATGCTCATTTCTTTATCCTTTGATCATAACCTCGATGAGATTTGCCCGAGTCTCTCTGTTAACAGTGACATGCCTCCATTTCTCTGCACCTGTGAAGCACCTGTCTGAAGTTTGATGGGTCTGGACAAGAGGATAGCCAATTAGATAATGGCCTCCAGCAAGAGCGGACTTTATAGAAGACTTGCCTTTGAACTTGTGGAGTGGAACTAAAGGGCTCAGTTGTTACACAAATCAGAGAGAAAAGAACAAGGTTACACCTGTAGGTTGGCTCAACAGCTATATTCTCTCAGTTCAGATAGTAGAGTAATATAATGATAGCTAATACAATACTCAGATTAATTAAGAAATCTTGACTTCAATTATTTAGATAACTCGAGAGGGTAGGGAATTATCTTCAAAATTAAAGTGTTAATTTTGGAAATAGAGAAGTTGTCTTAAAGGGACTCTATCAGGAAGTAACTCATGGGAAATCTTTTACTTAAAGACTTAAAGTTTAATGGCAAAGAAGTTATCAGAAGGACCAGGTGTTATAAATTTAAAGCCAGCAATCTGATATCAAGTCTATTAAGTTTATGTAGAGAACATGTCATAAACAAGTTTGCAGAGATTTTTCTGAGGAATTGCTTTCTAACTACCTGTTTCAATCTAAACTTAGTTTTGACTGGATGCTTGGTAAAGAAACAAATGAAAGTCTGTGCAGAAATAGTATTAATATTTATTATTAAAATTTCCCCTTTAACAGAGAAATTTGTCATTTGGGCAGACACTATCTTGTACTACGCCAGTATGCTCCAAGGCAGTGTGCAAACAAATACCATACATATGGATATTATGATTGATACAAAGGTAGTGTGCAGAAACCAGAGAGACACTGTGGCCAGAGCACCTTACTATTCCCAGGAGTATGCACATTTATCATTACCAGACATCTCATAATCTAATCATTTTCTTTCTTTTGTCTTGAGAAATTCTAAAAATTAAAGCAAATGCAGTAATCTTGTAATTATTATGAGAAATAATTGAATATGAAAAGTCAAGTTTTTATGATGCTATTATATTTCTTTCTTATCATTTAAATACAGTGAACGGACTTGCTGTAGCTCCTCAAGGTCTAGGGAAATTTCCGTAAAAGTAACAATTACCTAACAAGTTAACTGTATCATGATTTTATTATTTAATCTTTCTCTGAGGAATAAATGGAGCCCTTGGAAACCTAATTCAATCTTCCAATGTTGAGCAATATTGTGAATATGAAATAAAATGTATCTTGTCCATCAAATTTCTTTTTATATCTGAGGTGCCCATTTTTATTATGCTCATTTGCACTAGAAAGCAAATGTGATGTGTTTAAGTTTTCACATAAATGTGTAAAGTGCATATACTGATCATGTCATGTGAACCCATACTCAGGCCAATTCAAATACCTTGAACATAGTTTAAGGTATAATAAGATCATATTGAAGAAGTGAAGTAAAAGTATAAGAATATACTGTGCTTGTGGATAAATTAATAGATTACTTTTGTATGGATATTAGGTCACAATAATATATACATGTGTTTATTTACAGTTTGCAATGTATTTACATATGCAATTTCCTATTCCATCCTAAGAAATCCCTGTGGGGATGACCAGGTGAGTGTTTTTATTATCTGAAAACAAATGAAGGCTCAGATAGGTACTTGATCTCTTCATGTAGCAATAGGTGACAGAACCAGTATTTGATCGAGCACAGAATCACTTTACAAATACCATCACATCCATTTCCCCAAACATCCCACAATGTTATTTATGAAATACTTTTAGCAGATTGACCAAAGAATGCATTCCTTAAAGTTTCTTCCAATTTCTACAAATGATCTGATGGACAATTCATGTGATACTTTGTGTAGTAAATTGTTTCTCACTAAACAGTGACCTCGAGATTTATCTCCCTTTATTTAACTGGATGTATTGTTTCAAAGATTGTGTCCTCTGGCTTCCATTGGGGGTAAGTGACAGCTGTCCATGCATTAATGAGGCACAAAGGCTGTTTTCTATCAGAAGAACAGATCATTGCTTTTTACCCTTATCGTTTCGACTATTTAATTTTACAACCATCTGAATCAACCTTTATCCTTTTACCATGAGTCTAGAATTGTAAAAGGAGAGAAGGCAGAGGGGTTCAGCTCCTAAGTAGACAGTTTTGTCAAATGCTACTCCTACATTGTTTAACAAAGTTCCTTTTGTTCTGTGGGGTAAAAAAGGCAGTGTCTTTCAATGAAAAAGCAACTTAAGCTGTACTCCATTTGTGTTCAATGAATCAAAATTAAATAAATTTAAAAAAAATCTCTCTTTTGGTTTAAGAGTTCTACATTCCTCATAGAATTCTTGATTTTGTTCAGAGTCTTATTTTATTTTTCCCAATAGGAGTAGAATTTTTTTTATACCTAATGTTACTCAATGCATTGGTGCAGTAGTGGAAGACACACATGCCAAAACCATTCCTCAGGTTTCTTTCCACTTTTATCATATGGCACAGTTGGAAGAAACAGGATTTTCTGAGTTCTGAATGGGAAAGCAAAAGGAGAATATACCACAACAAATCTTGCTTTTATGTGTAATTGTAATAACTGAAATAAAATAATAATAGAAGGGAGATCAGTAAAATAGAAAGAGTAGATGAGGGGGAAGGAAGAGGTAAGGAAAAGGAAGACACTGAGGAGTAAGATTGATCAAATTTAGTCATGCATATGTAAGAATATGACATAGTGAATTCCACTATTATGAATAATTACAATGCACCAAGAGAAAAAAGGAGCAATTCTTGATATTCACATTCAGCTAACCTGGCTTTCACAGCTTTGTCCTGCTGTTCTCTGACTAAACAATTTCACAGACTACTAAACTCCAAGATTACTCCAAGATCATGGTAAAGGGAAACACAGTGGGGACATTTACCAATTCTATCTAAGGACAGATGACAACAAGGTCACTCACTATGCCACCACAAAACTCTAAACACCACCTTGCTTCTCCAAAATGCAAGGATGCTACTTATCAAATACAGTTTTATCTTTGGTCTACTCATCAATGAGGTTTAGATGTCAGTATAGATGTTCCTCTGCCCTCTGACAACACATACTTTTAACTGAACCTTGCTTTCTTAGACTTTCTCCAAGTCATCCTGCTAAGGACAACATACAGAGATATCCCATGATTCCTAATGCAAAAGATCGTAAACCAAACCTTCTTTAACTAGGGGTGTATTCTCAGTGGCCTTTGGCTGTAAGACATTTATAGACTTTTGATCTTTGTTTCAGTCTCTTACTAGTTATTGTGATTAAACAAAGTATTTTGGTATTCTGGTCCTTGTTTTCTCTCTATACAGTGGAGATATGGATATCTGCTGAGAGAATGTTAAGAATATTAATTGAGACAAGCAATATAAAATACCCTAATGGTGCCGTAACCCAGAAGGTATTCAAGTGTTTTACCAAAGTATTCAAACATATTATTGTATATTATTTTCTCTTTTCCCTTATTATTCTGACTTTTCCATAATTCAATAATGAGAAACTTTCCTTTCACAAGATTTGTTGGGGATTAGAATTCTGACAATGGGTTGAACAGATTTATAGCAACTGTCCTGGTTTTGTTTTATTGTCATCATCCTCTGAGGGGGAAAACAAAACAAAACAAAACAAAACAAAACAACAAAAACTCTGCTGCCCCCAGGAATCATTTATTGTCAAGTCCATGTTTCAGAGAGTAAGCTGAACCACCCATCAGACATTGTCCACACCACCAAATAACAGATATTCATCTCCAAAGGTTGCCAGGCATCAAACAGCAACAGTTCTCAAACATGTCTCTGATCCAGCATAGCTGGGTTTTACGATGCAGTTGTGTCACGCTGCTAAACCAAGCTTCTCGTTTGGCAAGATGGGATTCACTGACAAAAGAGATGGGATTCACATGGAGAATAAGTCAATTTAAAAACAACATTAAAACACTTAAATAAAAATCTGGTCTGTAAAAAAAGAGAAATTTAGAATTCTGCACTTACTGAAAATTTTAATAAATTCTAATAGACACTTATAGATCAAGCAGACAAAAATATAAGGAACATATGGAGAATTTAAATAACAGAAGGAACTGTCTTGATCACATTTAAGTGGGTGTGCAAGCACGCACACCTGTGTATACATGTGTGTGTGCATGCATATACATGTGAGTAGCCTTACCTAATGAGAAAAAGAAAAAAACCTCAGAGTTGTTAGAGATATGTGAAACTTTTACAGAATTTGACTCCTTCTCATTCCAGAAAATTACCAAGCTACTATAATATATGGGGAAGCTTTTAATGGCCAAAATTAATTTCAATTGGAAGTAAGTTATAGATTTGGAGGCTTTGAAACTCTGTCTTCAAACCCCAGAGATGTCAGACTTTGTGTGGCTTTTGTGGCTTTGTGCAGCTGCTGTTGAAATCAAAAGCCAATGGCAGGCCTGGGGTTGTGGCTCAGTGGTAGAGTGCTTGCTTGCTTGGCATGTGTGAGGCACTGGGTTTGATCCTCAGCACCACATAATAAATAAATAAATAAATAAATAAATAAATAAATAAATAAAGGTGTTGTGTCCATCTCCAACTAAAAAGTAAATAAATAAAAGCCAATGGCATAAGGATTCAGAGCATGATAACAAATCATTCACTTGTTTTGTTATCCCCCCTAAGCTTCCTCAGTACCACTATCTAAAAGATTCTTTAAAAAAGCAAACAAAGGAACAAAACCCAAAGACAAAGCAACAGAAAAGGCAGTAGACCAGTTCAAGCAATGATGAGCATAGCTTTGGTTGGGAGAAGAGACAGGTTTTAGTTTTTCAGTCTGGCACACTAGATCAGGGGTGTTGGCTGAGGGCACTTGGTTGAGTATAAAGAAAGCAACCAAATCAAACAGCTTTGGGAAAATCTACACAGGAAGTTAAGATTAGAAGCAATGCACCATGAGGAAGCACTTTGGTTTCTGAAATTATAAAATTGGACTCTAAGGAAACTCAGGTTGACAACTATATACGAGACTATTCAAAAAGGAGAGACAGAACTCAGGAAAGACATTTGTAGTGTGATAAGTGCATGCCACCAAAAATGCCAGCCAGGCAGGGGCACCATCGTGACAGTGTGCACCAGTCTGAGATCTCACTGTTCTGGTTATGCTTCCAAAGTGGTGCTCTCAAGTCACTCCTAAAAAATGTAGATTCAGGCTGATTTTGAGGGAGCAAGAAGTTCACAGAGCTGTCTGAAAAGTTAAAAAGAGAGATCAGTAAGAAAAATGGACAGTGAACCATTTCATAATTTATTAAGATAGGAGACAGGAGGTTCAACAGGTCAGTTCCTCTACTCCCCACCCTGCAAAATGCATTGGTGAATGGGAAAAAAATAACAATGAAAGAAAGGAATCTTCTCCTTCCTCTACATAGAGAAAACAGGGTGTGATGCTGAAGAGCATTTTAAATTTAATCCAGTCCTGCATTTTAGAATCTTCTATTTGGCATTCAATGAAATTTAATAAGGAAAGAAGGGAATTAATAGTTTGAAGTTCCCCCCTTTTAGTTGTTTATTTTATATACATCTCTTTCTGCAACTCACTCTTTATGTTCTTATTTGATTGAGAAAATTAGATGAAAGGGAAAATGCTATGATTTTTTTCCTGTTCTATTTTTAAAAATCTATAGATCTTAGAAAAATTTAAAAATGACAAATTTTTATGTAATCTTCAATTATTATGGATTTTATTTAGTTGATTACCATATATTAAAGATATTAAAAACATTCCATTCATGTAATAATTTGAGAGAAAATTCAGTATGCTAGATACGTTGAAAATAATTTTCTTGTAATTTTTCATCTAGATTTTACATGTTATAGATATTTAAAATGCAAACATTATCATTTTGATTCAGTTATGTGTAATAAAATGTAGTTCACAGTGATTGAAGGAAATTTGGAGTGTTGGGCTTTATTTTCCCTATTTATAGTCATAGATGAACATTTAAGGAAATTTTAATGTAATGCAAAATGATTTAAATAACTTTGCTTAACCATATATTTAATGTAGCTTCTTTTATTTCTTATTCTCCTTACTTTAAAGTATAGTATAACACACGATTTTATTTTTATGGGTACTGGGGATTGAATTCAGGGGCACTCAACCACTGAGACACATCCCCAGCCCTCTTTTGTATTTTATTTAGAGGCACGATCTCAAGGCGCTCAAGGAGATGTTGCTGAGGCTGACTTTGAACTCAAGACCCTCCTGTCTCAGCTTCTGGAGCTGCTGGGATTACAGGCATGTACCAATGTGCCCAGCTATAACACACACTTTGAACAGAAAGATATTTTCATAGCTATTGAAGCTACTAGATATAAAAACACCTCTGAGCACTTCATTAGAACAGAGTTCCCACAGCATAACCAGCTTAATAAAACTGGTTGAACATTTATTTAGAAAAGAAATGAAAATGGATTCTGCCTTTCACAAACACAAAAAAATCCTGAGGTATGTAGGTGATCAACTTTCTCAGCAGTCATTTTTTTCAAATGTTCAGAAGTTGAAATTTTCATTTAGTTACCATTTGAACTTTGGTAGTATTCTATAAATTGTAAGTTATATTAGGGTCCCAGCAGGAAAAAAGATGACAACTGATTGGATAATTTAGCTGAGTTTAATAAAGGAACTATTTGTAAACATGGACAACAAAAAAAAGATACTGAAGTCCTCTGGGGCTAGCAACAATGTAAAGTCCTATCTTCTCTGATATTTGGAAGGACTTGGGGAAGGAGTGTTTTGAGGAAATGAGAGAAAATAGTTCTATGGAGAGGGTCATCTGACAGGAGCTGTGGTCCTTGGCAGGAACATGTCAAGGACGGACATGGAAAATGAATATCCAGCTTCACTCTTCCCCGACCTCTGGTCTCTCATGGTGCCCTCCCATTAGACAAGGTCAAGGGTAAGTCAGAGGGCAAGGGATGCTGTTGACATACCTCATGCTGCTCAGCCTGTCTCCTAAGATAGAGCTTAACAGAGAAAGGTTGAAATGAAATCTGGGAGCAAAACTGAACACAGATAGCATGTGCACCCTGAAGGATAATTTAGGCAATCACTCAGAAGACATCTATTGAACATCTATCATATATGATGCACTCTGCTAAGTTCTGGGGATACAAAGATGAACAGAACATAATTCTCAGAAGTAGAGAAACAATCTGGGTTTTCTTTCTCTTATCTTGAGATTTAGAGATTAAAAAGGGACCAAAGAAAACAAAAACAAAAAAGAAAAAGTTTACCATAAAGGAAAAGGCATTGTGAACAATAAAATATTTATTCATAGAAAAAAAATATAGCAAGAACTACTCTTCATCCCAGTCTCCATCTGGTCCAACAGATAAAGGCTTGTAAAAATTATTCTGGACTAAAAAATCCCCATAAATGAATAGTAAGCCTAAGTTATATGAGGAGGCACGGGGAATTGATTCATGCTTAATAAACCCTGCAATTAATAAAGCCTTGTTCCTAGGCTACTCCCTCCTCTGGGGAGCTCTCAGTATTTTATAGCCCTTGTCTAAGAAGCATTATAATTCCTCTGTGTTAGGAAGAATGGAATAAGTGTGTCAGTGGAGTGGGTATTTTTTCCCTCTTCTGCACCTTGGATATTTTAATAGTGATTCAATGCTTTGGAGCTCTGTCTCTTGTGCAAAGTACTCCTTCTTATTTCATGTAGTAAGGAAGGGGTAGCCATTCCATGCTTGCACTATGCCATGATTGCTAACATAATAATTTTTCCAGTGGTTAATTTTTAAGTTAATTCAAAGTATATCAACTAAACTTTGTGAGTTTGGGACCAAAAAGTTTTTTCCTTAGTTTTTCTTTAAGTTTGATTCATGATGAACCATTCTACAACACATCTATATGGAGTCTGAAATGGACTATGGTGACAAAAGTGACCCACTTAATAATTGATTGCTTTTTTATTTCACTTTTAGTTGTCTAAGTAAAAGGCCTGGGTGCTTCTGTGCATAATAATATGTTCTGGGGGTGATTATTACAGCTTGGTAAATCCATAGTGAGTTTCTTTCAAGCTGTTACTTAGCTGTCTCTGTTAGACTTGTCAGTAAGGCTAGCGATGGAAGCAAGAGATTACAGAACATGCCTTTAACAGCCAGGCTATGAAAACACTCTCACAAGACACTGTGGAGTTTTGTGTTCTTGAAAATCTGACAGATGGACCAATGTTCCCAGCTTGGAAATGAGATAATCATGTGTAACCTAGATGTCAACTGGGATTTCCTGACCCCTTAAGATTTACTTGGACATCTGTTCATACCTGATGGAGGCCAAGGAAATCCTCAAGGCTTCTTCAAGTTAAGGGAGATGTGGTGTCAGGTTTTCCAGACCCCTCTTCCTCTCATTCCATTTTTCGTACATGCACTCATTTCAATGACCGCTGACAATGCTGCTGACATGAAATTGACTCTTGCCCGACTTACCCCAAATGTGCCACCTGTTGAAATATCTGCAAGAACTGTCGAATCGAAAGACATGGAGGGTATTGATAATGGAAATAACTTTAGACTGAACCCTAACACTTTCAAATAGTTTTTGGTACTTCTGTTTTCAGGAAGTTTCTAGTGAGCCTCACCATACAGTCAAGCAAATTTGTTCAACCTTTGCTGCAGCTTCTTCTACTGACAACTTATTCTTGGGATCTTACCTTCTACACCAGGTGCCTTATCAAAGTTCTTACTCTTTGCTCCAAAGAATTAAAGGACTTTTATTAGAATAGTAGCATTTTTCAATGTGTTGTGATGACTAGTACACTTACAAACTCGATAACCTGGAATTTCCTTTTCTTTTTCCTGTAACCTTGGAAGAAAGAGGTCAAATGTAATAAGGTAATTATAAATTTGGCAGCTATGCCACCTTGACACTACTGATACATTGCTTCATAGTGTGCTGGAAATGACACTTGAAACCCTGAGCATGTATACTGTCCTTAGCTGGTGGGTTACGGACAATATCACAAAAGTATGAGTATCAAGTAAGAAAATGGAAGATGTGCTAAGGTTCAGTTTTCTTCAGATTTCTTTTTCTTTTATTTTCTGAACTTTCAGAATTTCCAACAATAGGAGAGATGATATGGTTTGTAAAGATCTGAGAAAGAGTACTTATTTTCTTACTTTATTTACAAATCAGCTTTTTAATCCCTTTCCACCAAAGCATGATCTTGTGAGAACAAATAATATTTAGTTGAAGTCCTCAGGAAAAGCAAACAATGAGTGCCAGAAAGCATGGGGAAAGAAATGAGAAACAAACACAGAGTTACCTTAGTAAGCCTC
>JAJEJO010000210.1:0-81193 GCA_020662805.1 Glaucomys volans
ATGGTGTGACTCTACTTTGTGTACAACCAGAAAAACAATTGCTGTACTCCATTTGTGTTCAATGAATCAAAAAATTAAATAAAAAGAAAAAAAAATCCTGAAAGTTAACATAGTCAAATACAGGAGATAGTGAAATTCCTGGTCTTTAATTCAGAAAGAGAAAACAACCATAACAATCACAAAAAATTAATGATTGAAGTTGATAAGAGCAGATTGAAAAGATAATTTTAGAAGACCAAAAAATTTAAACAAGCAAACAAACAAACCCCTAAATCATCACAACACATTAAAGGTTGGATAGAACTTGCTCTGGACAGGGGAGAAATAGAGAAGATGTGTCCAAATAGAGGGTTTGGTATGATTAAAAATAAGAGACCAGGATAGGAAAAACCACCAGGATGAGGTTAGCATTAACATCAAGAAGCTGATTAGGCAGGGCATAGTGGTGTACACTTGTAATCTCAGCTTTTGGGTAGCTGAGGTCGGAGGTTCACAAAGTCAAGGTCAGCCTGGTCAACTTAGCAAGAACCTTCTCAAAATAAAACTAAAAAAATGGCTGGTTCAGTGGTAGAGAACTTGCATGTGAGAGGTCCCAGCTCTAATCCCTAATACCATCTATAAAAGCAGGAGAAGGAGAAGGATGTCAGCCTTGGCCTATGAGCACCACTCTTCCCTAATGCTTTGGTGCCATATAAGAATGAGCCAGGATCCCACTGCCCTTTGAGGAACACATGTGTCTCTTGGACCAAGGGGCTGTGCTAGGTGATCTTCTTTTTGTCTCATTGAACATCCAATAGGAATGACAAATGGCCATTTGTACCCTGAAACTTTGCCTATTTCTCTTTAAGCTACTTCATATAATCCAAATTTTTAAGGGTTAAGGATGTACATTAACAGAGAGTAAGGGCCTGAAACACTGTAGGGTTGAAGTGGTATGGAAAAAACAATTCCTAGTGTCTGTCCTGGGACTGAGAGGTAGTGCAGAGCAGACATGAGTTCTAGATCTCCCCCAAATTAAGCATGTAGTGGGATAAACCCTGTGCATAATAATGGTTAACTCATCAAGAGATTGTGGAAGTCCCCAAGTATTTCTGTTTTGTCTTAGTTTGTCCTAAGGTTTATAACAGAAATTGAGTAAAGCACTGAGAACATTGTTTGCAGAGCAAGTGCTCAGTGCATGGAAGCTATCTCTACCACTCAGGTTCTCTAGAGAAATAGAACAAATAGGAAAGATATGAATATAAAAGAGCATATGTACTATGAGAATTGGATCACATCTTATGGAGGCTGAGAAGTTCCATAATCTGCCATTTGCAGACAGGAGAAGCTGGTGGTGTGATTCAGTCTAAGTATGAAGGCCTGAATCTCCTGATGGGAGATGGGAAGGGAGGAAGGTATTGGTGAAAATCCTATAATACAAAGGTCTAAGAACCTGGAGTTTGATGTCCAAGGGCAGGAGACCTATATCATAAAAGAGAAAGCAAATCTGCTCTTCCTCTGTCTTTCTGTTCTATCCTGGACTTCAGCCTATTGTATCAATATAGGTGAGGGCAGATCTTCTTTATTCAGTCTGCTGATTCAAATGATAATCTCTTCTGGAAACATCCTGACAGACATACTTATAGTTGGCAAATAATTATTTTCCAGCTAACTGAGCATCCTTTAGCCCCATCAGGTTGACACATAAAATGAAAAATTACACTGTTATTATATTCACTATTAAAACCAAACTAAAAACTTTGGGTTTTGTTTTTCAGTTTTAACAAATTGATTTGTTCCTTTAGAACAAACAAGCAAAAAGTGCTTAGTCTGAATATCAGCATCAAGTCCTTTTCCTAGTCACTCTTTTACCTCACACTAGGATGCACTCTTCTTGTAGCAATTTCCAGGAACTGATTGCCTAGGAGGATCCATGAGCTTAGCATGTACTATTCCTGATCTGTTTTTACTCCTAATTCCTAAGCGAACAACTTAGAATTCCCCATTCAATAACTTTCTCCACCAGTTCCCCCTTTCCCAGAAACACTATTCTTACTGTTTTGTACATGTGCAGGATAAAAAAATGTAAACGTTTAAATAATTATATATTTTTAAAGACATATTGGGGCTAAGTAAGTAAAACAGCTCCTATCACATCATCTGCTGCAGAAATCTAATAAGTTTTGGGGTTCATTGGGGAGCCAGAGAATATTCAATTTTATGAGGGGATTAAGTTTTTATTGAACAACATCTTTATTCAAGGTGATTTGGTTCATCTACTAAATGGGAAGTTTAACTCAATGATTTTGGGGCTAGTAAAATGTAAACCATGATGAGAATCTTTTGATGAATCAGTTACTTTGATAAAGACTCTACTGGGGCTCAAGAGTTGCAGTTAGAGAAAGTTCCCTGGAGATGAGGTTGGTGGTGCCTATTGGCCTCTTCTCCAGCAGCCACACCAACTATGTTCTATGTCCTGAATGGCCAAAGGCAGAGGAATGAATAGTGGATGAAGCTCTGGAAAACCATGTTCTAGTTATGGTTTTGCCACTGATGGTTGAGGTCCCCAAAATTCTTTGGACTTCAATTTTTATCATCTGTACAAAATAAGGGTATAAGACTATTGGTGATTTTAAAATACTGGTTTCATGTTAAGCTAGTGACTTAAAACTTCCCCAGGGGAGGTTGTTAAAAATGCACAGTTCCTAGCATAAATCTGGAATCACCCTAACTGTTCAACAGTAGGGGACTGGTTAAATGGGTTACAGTACTTCCAACCATAAGTGTCCTTTACAAAGCAGTAGATCCGTGTGCACTGATATAGCAAGATCTCTAAGGAATGTTGTTGAAAAAAGCGAAGTTCAGAGCTCTTGTGTAAGTAAAACTGCACACATGCCCTGTGTGTGGCAGAGACCTATTGTCCATTTTTGTTTACTAAAAGATACACATGAAACTGTTAATAGCATTTATCTTCTTAAAGTCTAACATCTCTACATTTTTAAAATATTAGCAGGAACGATCATCAGTTAGGGATTGATTCGGCCCACCTTTTCTGATGTCTTCCTTCTTTTGCATCCTTTAACATTTATCTACTCTCATGTTACAACAAGGTTGGTCTTGGTACTGTGGGAAGACCTGCAAAGGCAGGAAGGGAGTTGGAGTTTAGATTACACACTGCTTGAGCAGTTTTGTAACCTCATTTCTCTGGATCTCAGCATGCTCATGTTTTAAATGGAGTTATTGTACTAAAAATCAAATTTGGTGGATTTCTTTTAATTTACTCATATTTTTTATAATCCATCTGGGGAGATGCAGATATAGAGAAACATACATATGCATTTAAATATAGAATAGTGAGTAAAGAATATGTACTAACTCTCAACAATACTTTATCTTCTTTGTTTGACAACATGGGGAATAGAGGAGAAATAACCTCTATCTTTAAGAAATTTTATGATCTCATATGGGAGACAAAACCAACTAGAGAATAATATACAGTCACATCTGAACGACAATGAATTACCCTTATTCTTATGGAGCGCCCTTTAAAATATCACTCACCTGGAACTCAAGAAAACCAGACTTGGCAATAAAAGTAAAACCCAAGTCCCTCAGCCACACTTGCATTGATCTGTAAAATAAAGGATTATACAGATACCACTAAGTGCCTTCGCAGTGGTAAATTCTCTGATTCTGCAATTTCTGAAAGCCAAGTCCAAACTGAGGAAGTTTTACCCCTAAAATCAGATTCCTCCCTATTCAGTAGAGGCTCCATTTCCAATGAAGGATTTTGACAACCTCATATAATCTCTGTGTATATAATTCCCCAAAGACAACAGCAAAGAAAGGGCCTTACGTTATGTTAGCCCCACTGTCTGGGGCATCTTGTCTCTGCCCTGCCTTGTCAATGAAGTGGGAGAAGGGACCTAGCTGGGGGCAACCAGGTGGCCGTCTGGCCTGCTACTCACAAAGGCCCCAGTGAGTGTGGGACTAGCGCAGGACAGGGTCTTTGGCAGGTCAGACTTGACGCCTAACTTGACCCCATTGGCAGCCAGAGTCTGATAAAGACATGATTGAGTAGGATTTCTTCCTGACAATTTAACGGATGGCTATAATTAGGAGGCCTCCTCTGAGGGTGTGGAGAAACATAGACTCCATTGTCAGGAGGCTACATACTATAAAAGGTCAAGGCCAAAGTATGGCATGACAGAAGTTCAACGTTTTCCAATATGTAGGAGGAGTGCGTCTGCAGGGAAGTGTGTTTACACATTACACATTACAGCATAACTGTCTCCTGTTCCTTCCTGAGTCTGAGAGTTAGCATCAAAGGTGGATCTTTATCATGGAGCTTTGATCCCTGGGATTCCAGAGTCTAATACTCTAAGAAGAAGATAATATAAACTTCTCAGTCTAAGAGCTCATATGGGGGATCTCAGAAAACTAGTTGACTTTATTTTTTTCTCTAAAACAATTTCCCTAATAATAATAATGACAATGACAGTAATAACCAAAACACACACAAAGATCTTTAATGGTAAATTTAATCAGTATTTGTCAGATCTATTTATGCTTCATTGTCAAAATGATGATTAATGAAAGTGGCTTTAAGCCCAAGACAATTCTGGGGACTTTTTAAAACCTTTTTCTTAGAAACAAGAAGTTGCATTGTGCCAGCCACAATAAGATCCAACTTACAATGATCAAGAAAAATACAGTGAGTAATGGCAATAATGTTCTCATCAAGGAAAACAACAGCTCACAATCTAGACAGTAACCTGGGGTGTTAGTGAAACTCTGACCATACGGGGACAATAGTCTGGACTTGAAAATGCTCTTACCTGATCATACTACCAGTGAGTTCATTTCCTGGTTAAATTGGTAATGTAGACATCTTGAAATAAATTCATTAATCCACGAATTAGATGATCCCAGGATTCCCAGGGAGACTTTCGAGGCCCTTGAGTGCAAAAGCTTGAATTATGTCTCTAATATTCCTGCCAAGCAGCTGACCCACATCTGCTGTAAGGATTGCGATCAGAAGCTTTACCTCTTTATACTGCCACTCCAATGTAGGCAGTCACGAATTTTTAAAAATCTCATGTTAATATTCACTAAATTAGAATTTGTTTCTTCCTACTTTGTACTGATTGACCCCATTCTACCTCTTGGGGGTCACATAGGCAACAATGGCTAAGTCCCTGTTCTACATGGATCAGAACTGGCTGTGTAATTTGCAGGGCCCAGATAAAAGTGCAAAAGTGAACCCCTTATCAAAAAGTATTAAGGATTTCAAGATGGTGACTGCAGAGCATTAAGCCAAGTTTAGAGGTCCACCAAGTGCAGGTCCTCTGTGGGAGCACAGGAGAGCCCACCCAAGATGTCAGCCAGCTGTGTAGGTCACTTTTTGTTTTGTTTCTGATGACTGGACTAAGTAGAGTGCAAATAGAAACAGCTTTATTTTTCATCTATTTTGTGTGAAACTCTTCCTGCAGACCACTTGCAATATTCTGGTCTTTTTCAGATATTAAAAAATCCAAACCCCAAACTCTCTTTCAGTCAGGAAGCAGAAGGTTAGTGGGTGGAAATGGCTTTTCTTACTTGCAAGTACAGATGTGATCTGGTGTAAGTGCTCTTTGAGTTGAGAACCCAAGTGCTACCTCTTTCTCTCATGGACATTTCTCTGGCTTCCTCTGACTTTTCCCCACTGGAGACTCAGCTGCAGTTTGCTGGTGTAGGCGATGCTTCCCCTGGTTGGATGGTTATGGCATTGTTTCTGCCTGTAGAAACCACAGTCTCCTTCTGCTGGGTCTCCCACCCGCACTCCCCACTTCTGATAGTCCTCTTGGATAGAAAGTTTTCAAACTGCTTCATGGATGGCCTCTTCCTTGGGGTTCATATTTGAACCTTGGAAGATGTGTACTTTTGTCCTGTCTTCGATACAGCTCACTTCATTGCAGCTGTCTCTCTGTTCTGCCAGCCAAGGCCCCTCCAAGCCATAGTTTCTCTCCTTCAGACTTTCTTCCAAATGTGAGTCAGATGCCAGTTCCAGAATCTTCCCCAACTCCAAAGGACATATGTCAAACCCGTTGAGAGGTTCTTTGAGGTTCTTCTCAATTGGCCTGAGTAGTGCAGGATTAGGGGGATGCATGCAATTGTCTTTCTGGAGAAATTTCACCATTTGCTTCTCCCTCCTAATAGATTCTTAACTCATATTATCTGGAGGTGGCAGACAGGATGATTAATTTGAGATGGACAAATTTTGGGCCTGACAACTTTCTTTATGTTTGGAGGTAGTTGACAGTTGATGGCCTGAGAGTTAGGGCTTCAGAAGAAATTAAGATGAGAAATTTCACTTTTATATTCCACTACACAAGCAATGAACTGAAGAACATTTAAGGACAACTACTGCTATGGACTTAATATTTGTGGCCCCTAAATTTACATATAGAATCTCCAAACCCTAATTGTATATCACTCTATTTAGTGATAGGGCCTTTTATGGAGGTAATAAGGTAAAGTGGGATCATAAAGGCAGGACTCTGATCTGATAGAACTAGTATCATAACAGAGACAGGAGTGAGGGGAAGGGAGGGAAAAGGGGAGAAACAGCAGAATGAAATTAACCTAATATGTCATGTGCATGTATGAACCTGACAATGAATTTCACTTTCGTGTGCAATTATCATGCATCAATTAAAAATAAATCAATTTAAAAAAAAGAGAGACAGAAAAGCACTTTCTCTCTTTCTTCCTCTACCTCCCTCTTGTTCTCCCTTTGCACCATGTGGGGACTCAGCAAGAAGAAGTTCTTCTGCAATCCAGGAAGAGGACCTGCATGAAAACCAAAATGCCTGACCCCTCAATTTTTGACTTCCCAACCTCCAGTTTTGAGAAAATAAATTTTGTTTTTTTTAAGTCCCTCACTCTATGGCATGTTGGTACTGCAGCTCAAATTGACAGAGATAATCATTCTGCACTTTCTCGTGCATTGCTTTCTTAAATTTGGGCATCTGCTATTCCTTTGGCCTTTCACAGTCAATCAGAATCTACTTGCTCACTTCTCTGAATCGGCTCTGGATTGTTAGGTCGTGAATTTGCACCTTCGGTAAAGATCACCCTCTGGCGTAAGTGAAAACTGTAATGAGCCATCTCGCCCTTGAAAATCTCTTGGGTTGCTCATAAAATATAAAATGTGCCAGTGACAGAGATGGGTTGTGGGCATAAATGTATAGCCAGTTTTACTCTTATTGACAAGACTTAGATGCTGTTTTCTTTTTTGCTCAGGTGGTACTGTAGAATTTGGATAAGTTAAATGTACTTTTGATGCAATGAGACTGTATCCAGTGATACAGGGTGGTACCCTCAGAGGGTGGTCCCCAAATCTAAACATACTATTCCAGTGTGGTCTGATGGGCAGAATGAACAAGATTTGCAGCCCCCAGAAGGAAAGGTTATAGCTCTCTGAATGCTTCCTGAGAGTTCACTGATCTTGGTGGCCTAAATCCATCCTGCTGTCTCATTTTCATCTTATCCTTAATGTGTGTATATATAAATGCAGTTATAGAACTTATACTTACAGCTCTTTCATGATCCTTCCTTCAGATCCATCCCTATTTCCCCATATTAATTGATTGATTCAAAAATGTTTATTGACCTTAAAGTATCTCCTTATATAGCACTTGTTAATTGTAAAGGGAAAACCAGGAACTTTAATGTGGAGAAAACTGGCAGATAGCACCTTACCCAAGTGACTATCTCTAGTAAGAAGACACAGAGACATCAGGCACCACCTCGCATGATACTCCAAGAAGGACATAACACCACTCTGGTATTTTTGCCCAAAAGGCATAACTTCAATCTAAACTTAAGAAGACGTCAGACAGATCCAAATGGAGGAATGTTCTAAAATAAATTGACCAGTCCTCTTTAAAAGTGTCCAAGTCATGAAATAGAGAGAAAGATAAAAGATCTAGCTTCCAGATTGGAGGAGACTAGCAGACATGATGATTGAAGGCAATGTGGGGTCCTGAACAGCAACAACAAAAGACTTCAGTAGGAAAAAGTCCTTAGAACAGTGAAGAGTAAGATTCAATGATAATGTCCTGGTTCCAATAATTTTACTAGGGTTTTATAAGATGCTAACACAAGAGAAAGTTGGGAAAGGATTTTTGCAATTTTTCTTTGAACTGATATCATACTTTTAAAAAAAAGTTTTAAAAATGTATTTATATGAGCACCTTTTCTGTGTCATCTCTGTGCTGGGGGGTGAAGACAGTGGTGAACATGACAGAGACCTGCCCCCAAAGGCTTGTAGTTCACTTCGCAGAAACACAAGTAAACTTGCACTTGTTAGAGTGGTTTATGCACACAACACGACAAAGACCATATAAGGCAGCACCTGGTCTAGTCCTGAGGCCAGAGAAAGCTGGAGGTAACATATGAACTGAGTCCCAAATATTGGGAAGGAGTTATCCAACTAAAGGAAAGCAATGTGGAAGAGAACTATGGGGAGCCATTCAGGCAGAGGGACAAATTGCTCAAAGGCAGAGTCCCTTGAGGAAATGTAAGACTGTGGTATGCTGGAGGGTGGGGAGAGGGTGTATATTTTTGGCAGTGAGCAGCAGTGAGCAGGAAGCAATCCAGGGAGGACCTCCTGGAACCATGCTGAAGAGTTGGGGATGGAAGCCATTGAGGGCTGTCAAACAGAGACATGAAATGAGATTTATGGTTCACTCTGAGCACTCTGATTGCTGAGCAGCTAATTATCTAGAGTCACTAGTTATGGAGAGTGACTGGGATTGGAGCATGAGATCTCAGACCTCATATTAATCAATATACTAATATTAATATTAATCCACTTATTACTATTAATGCACATATTAACCAGTGGATTAATATTTGAAGGCATTATAAGGAGGATATGGGACCTAACTGAAGAAGAAGATACTTGGGTACATGCCCCTGGGTACTACATCTTGTCTGTTCCTTTCTCTCTGCTTCCTGGCTCCATGAGCTGAGCAGCTTTCCTCTGCCACACCCTTCTGCCATGATGTTCTACCTCACCTTAGGCCCAAAGCTTTGAAACCAGCTGGCCATGGACTCACACCTATGAAACTGTGAGCTGAAGTAAATCTTTCTTTCTCTAAGTTGTGTCAGTTATTTTGGTTGCAATGACAAAAAGCTGAATAACACGACTGAGACTGAAGCCTGGAGCTGTATGACTGCAGAGCCCACCAGGGATCATCTGATATTACACTTGTCAACTTTGTATCACTGGCTCATTGTTGTGTGTAAGATTTACACCCTGGAGAGAACTGGTCTCTTCTAGCTCCTGTTCAAGGTCAGCCAGACTATGAGCATACAAATAGCAGAGATCGGAAGTTCCTCTGGGACCCTCTGCTCAGTGGCCCACAGTCAGTCCAGGCCAGTGCATTTTCACTGTAGCCAATTTGGAGCTCCACCCTGTACCCTGTACTTTACCCTCAGCTCCCCCAACCTCTCTGCACCCTGGGCCTCCAGGTGGGTTGAGCTTTGAAGTTTGCTCTGCCCTTCCACATATTGTTCCAGTTAGGGACTTATTGAATGATTTCAAACTATTTCTCATTCAGATTTGTGGCACAGTTATTCTCTTTCACACTCAGCTGTGTTTCATGTTCAACTTAGATCCAAGTTCAAAGTATTTCACAAGATGGTCTTAGATTATAAACTAAAGAGACCAAAAAGGCAAGAACATTCAAAACCAATTAGGTACCAAATTATACAATTTCAGGGCTAAGTCTAAGAATACTTTGTCAAGTTGCCTCTCTGCTTAGGGTTACCATAATATCTTCTTGATTCTGGAAATTAATTCTGAAGATGTCTCTCTGTGAATTCTTATAGCTCATCTCTTCTATCCACAAAGAAACCTCTTTCCCTCTTCTGCTCCCAGGCTGTGTCATTTTCCACACCTTTCCATTGCTGACACTTCCAAAGGTCCATAGCTCTTCGTCTTCATTGAGGTTTCCAGCATGGCTCCTATGCCTTCACCTTTTACTGACTCTCAGAGACAATACACTTCTCCAAGAACAATTTAAGTCCATGCTATGGAAACCATTTAGCTCCCAGAGCCTGTGTCGGACCCAGTTGCAGGTAATTTGGTTTCTATCAAGTGTAGTGACAAATTTGTATCCATTTAGCCTTCATGAAAAGATGGGACCCTGTCTTTTCCCAAGCACAATAATTACAGCAAAGTCTCTGTTTGAATTCTTTTGGGACCAAGTCACTTCTTAAGAGAATGCTCTGGAGGCCATATTAATACCTCATAGTTGAGGTATTCATCATCTAGAAATAAAGTCATTCATATGATGTCACATACTCTGCCTATTTGAGGAAGACCTGGATTCTGATTGTTATGAATTCTTAGGTCAGCCACCTGGATAAATAACAAGACAAAATTTTATACAACAAATTGGGCATATTCTTAACAAGAGAAGAAATTAATTTTGACCCCAAGAAACATACTTTTAGTATAAAAATTTTAGGTACCATATCAGCAGTAAGTGAAAAACTGGGGCTCTTCTGCAATCCAAGTATTCCTGTTTTGTCTATGGGTGATACAGACTTCCATGACTTTCTACCATGTCCATGTGGATCAATATAAGAGGAAATATCCCAAGTAATTTTTTGATATTTAGAGGTGAATAAAATATGTTTTTTCTCCAACTTCCTTTGTTCCTTTGTTTATTCATTCATATTATCAGCAAAAATTTGTTGACTTACTATGAAGTGCTATTGTTAAGTGAAAGGAGTGTGGGAACACAGGCAAGAGCATGTTCTAAGAGATCATGGAAAGTTTCAGGGGATTGTGGAAAGCTTGGAGGAGGTTTTTGAAGCAGCAGTTTGATACCTTTGACAGGAGGCTGGGAGAACATTCCTGGCAGAGGCAGGGTGACCAACCATCCTGGTTTATCTGGGACTAAGGGATTTCAGGGAATCTAAGATTTTCAATAATGAACTACAAACAACCACAAACAAACCTGGATGGTCCATCAACCTAGAGAGGAAGAAATGTCTGCCAAGCATGAGAATGGTTTGGCCTCTGCCATTTTTATAATAAGCATCTGTTCTATATAGTTGGTATTCTTATTCCCTTTTGGATACCTTCTTTTTCTGGTCTAGCAACAAGTTTGCTTACTATGGGCTATTTAACCTGAGAACCTCAAGACCTGCTTTCTGTAACAAGTTACACTTCATTTGCTTTTCTATACAAATGTAATGCTTTGATGAGTCCTCAAGCAGAAATATAGAATTGAGATATATTCATACATTTTCTTCTTATCTCTTCTCACTTTCTTGGCCTTTTTCTTTCTTTGGACTTCCTTCCCATTTCCAGTCTGTCTCTTTATTCAGTACCAAGTACCTGCTAACTCTTTCTGAGGCAGAAAAGCCAATCTGAACCAGAGTACTTATATTTGGGTTCCAGAAGTAGAGGTGGAGGAACTAGCCAACCAGGCACTAAACAAGTCCATTTAGCATCCCCAAGAGGGAAATATCAAATGGTACAACAATTATTTGGCTTTCTTCAGAAGCACACCAAGAGCTTCACCCATATTAGCTAATGTGGTGTAGTGAGGAGGTACAATTACACCCCACCCAGCAGTTCATTTTCAAAAGTCATCAGACCACAAGAATTCTGTTTGGTTACAATATTTACAGTGGTTCTTTGGCAGTGTCTGATTCCCCCCTTCTTCTTCATAATGGATCTCAGTGTTGGTGGAAATACATGTATACCTTCCCTCTTTTAAAAACTAAATGAGTGTGGAAACAGAGGGTCTCTTTGTCCCAATTCCCCATTTTTATGTTGACAAAACCTATCTACATTTTGCATTTTCAGATGCATCAACATCCACATGAATAAATAGAGCTGGGAGCTGACGAGGAGTGGAATCACATGGAAGTGTGAAAGCCACAACGAATGATTTCAGCAGTAGGTGGAGGAGCTGGGATTTGGTGTTGGGTCCTCAGACAGGAAGCCATTGACGAGTGACCTGCAGAGCAAATGACTGCCTGTCATCTCAGCAGTAATGCCTGCCCCCTATAGGAGAGACCTTTGAAAATAGGGCTGTGGGTTTTGGCTTCACCAAGATCCTGAGTGCAGTGACTGGCACCCAGAAAAGAGCTCGTGACTGGGTTGCAAGCTTAAGAATACAGAGAGAAAAATCAAAGACTGAGAATTCCACCTCTCTAATAGGCAAAAGCATGAACTGGCCACCTTCAACATCGTCAGGGCACTTCTGCCTCAGACATCAGCCTGTATAGCCTTTTCCACAGGATCCTAGTGTCCTGTTGACTCTCCTGAGAGCCCAAAGCTGTGATGCCTTTGCAAAGCTTCTGTTTTCCAGGAATGGTGTTCACACTTTCCTATCTTTTCTTTTTTTTTTTTTTTTTTTTTTCAATAAGATTTGAGAGGCTCCAAGCAGGTGATAGTTGTAGGTTTTAGCATCAAATACACCTGGGTTCCAGTCTTGGCTCTGTCATTACTTGATGTGTGACTCTGGCCAAATTGTTCATGTCTCTAAGATCGTTGCTTTATCTGTAAAACTGACTGCCTGAGAAGGTCAAAGTGCAGTGCAGCTGGGGTAAGACAGGGACATGGGTGAGACTGGGGACTAGCTCATCATTGTTACTCAGTGGCTGATGGAATAGCCAGGTTGCCAGGTGACTGAGCCAGAAGTAAAAGAGCTGTGACAGGTGTCTTATTAGCACTCTAGGTAGGTAGCAGATCCACTGATGTCTGATTGGCTAGAACTAGTCACACGGGGCCATCCTACTACAAGGGTCTGGGAAGTACAGTTCTCATGGGTACCAGGAAGGCAGACAGCCAGGAATGTCTGACCTTTTGTACAGTTGTAAAGCACTTAGCACTATGACTGGAATGTTCTATGTGTTCATTCCACATTTGATGCATGTAGTTTGGATCTGTTACCCATAAAGTGTTGTATGTGTATTATTTTAATATGTTTTAAAGTGTTACTGCCTAATAAATAATTGATGTGTTATGTCCTCCCTTTCAGAAGTGCCTACAGCTTAATAGAAGATTCCTGGAGACATGGTTTCAAAATTCAAGGAAGGAATTTTGGCTCGATAGTGGAAAGACTCAGAAGATTTTATGGAGGAGGTAGGATTCAAAGAGAATTTGAGTGTTTGAGTAGCTTTTCAGAAACAAGTGACCAGGAAGGACATCCAAAACACAGCACAGAGTGTCTGATGTTTTTATTAGAAATGCGAATGCATTTATTGTTTGCTCATCTGTTTGTTTATTCATCTAATGATTCAATGAATCTTTACTAGATGCTTATACTTGCCAGGCACTGGGGATACTATCTTTAATGAAACAAAGACATTTTCTTTCATGGAGTTTGCATTTCAGTAGAAGGTATCAAATCAACAAGCAAACAAAAAACATCAGTGAATGTATAGTAATAGTACAGTAGTGTGATGACTGTTGTCAGTGACTAAAACAGAACATGGTAGGACATGCCAGAGCTGCAGAGGGTGGAAGTGTTGCTATTTTATTTGAGGAGGTCAGAAAAGCAATTAAGAGAGAGAATCTCTGTGCAGATCTAAGAGAGGAGCATTCCAGACACAGGGACCAGCAAAGGCATGGCTCTGAGACTGAAGAATGAGTAGAATGGTAGGAAGAACATGAAGCAGGGGCTGGGATATTGGGATTTGGCCTGGATTCTGTTGTTGGTTTACCATGGTCCTTGGGGCTGGCAATAGAGCAAGGTGATTATGGGGCCAGACTGGGAGCTAGACTATCTGGGTTTCCGACCCAGTGTGGGGGCAAGTTACTTACTTCTCCAAGCTTTAATTTCCCCATTTGTAATGTGTAAGTGTGGGAGAAAACCTCATAGTTCATGCCATCTATTGGTCTATCGAAGGATTCAAGGAATTAATGCACTTGGAGCACTGAAACCAGAGTCCACAGGTCGTGAGCCCCCTCTGTCAGCTGCATCTATCACAGCAAGTCCTTTCCCCTCTCTGTGATTTAGTAGCACCATTTACTGATGATGAGCTTTGTTAAGGCGATCTCTGGGCTCTCCTGACTCTAAGCCTCTTTGGAGAAATATGAGGCTAATTTGCATGTGATTTTGTGGACCATTTGCTTGTCATTTGTTCTGTTCTCAGAAACTGTTGTTTTTTCTTTTTTTCTCTATGATCCTTCCCCATCAGAGTCCCCTTAACAGATCTCGCTTCTTTCTAGTGTAGTTGAGTCCCTCATTTGCCTTTGTTAGACTCTGTCTCACTGGTGCGTTTCATTCCTTCCTGGAACTTTGCACACCACTTCAGTACACTTTGTTGATTAAAAACATTCTCTCCATAAACTTCAATACACTGGCAAGGGAATCTCTGTTGCAGAAAGTTTCAAAATTGAAATTGCAGGCTGCTTTCTGTGTGGAGAGCCAGCATCAGGGAAAGATGTCATTTAAACTGCAGGTACACCAAGTTATAGACACTCTTAGATGGTGCATGTGATGCCACATTGATGCATGTGTCAATGAAGCATTAGACTATTCTAGCTGTGGCACCCTGGTAAGTAATCAGGTAAAGTTGTACCTCTGAGAATCCCTCCTATGTTGTGGTTAGTGTTTATGTCTTGCCAAAATCCATTTATTGAAATCAGCACCTCCAAAGATGGTGTCAGTAGGAGGGGCTTTTGGGAGGTGACTAGACCATAAGGGTAGAGCCCTCATGCATGGGATTTGTGCCCTTATAAAAGAGGCCTTAGAGAATTTGTCCCTTCTTCCATATGAAGATGTAGTGAGAAGATAGTTTTCTATGAGGAAACAGGCCCTCATCTGATAGCACATCTTCTGGCACATGGATCTTGGATTTCTAGCTTCCAGAACTATGAGAATAAAGGTCTGTTGTCCTGTATCTGTAGAACTCACAGTGTACTGTGGGCTCCATTAATGCTGGTGAACATTTGGTGCTCATTCTGGAATGGCAGGGAGTTTTAGAATAAAAGCAGCACTGCCTGGATGGAGGGGACAGTGTGGTTAGGTGTGAGGGCCCAGGTAGTGGAACCACCTCTCACTAATCGAGTGATCTAAACTTTCTGGGTTTTGTGTTTCTCCCCTATAGAACATGGGCAAGTGCCTTGGTTTTGGTGAATAAATGACAGTATGAACTGGTGACTACTTATCTTGCATAAGGAAAGGTATATTGACCTGACCACGTATACATATGGTTGCTCTTCAATTTTATATCCTACCAGGTCAATATCATAGTGAGTTTGTTGTATTTCTTGGTCAGGAAGAGAGAGAAAATGAATGGCTAGTGATGATGCCAAGGCAAGGTCAAACCTGAAGGAGTTTGGATATGGCTCCAATATCTCCTGATTTTCCTTCACCTTTGGTGGTTACTTGTGTATCTCCATGTAAATGTAGATATATGTGCCCACAAATGAAGATATATACTAGGGACACTGTTGCCCTTTGAAATTCTGTAAAGCATATTGACCACAAAATCTGTTGAGGAGCTTCTGCACAAGGCCACAGCCCCTCTGGTCCTTATGTCCTGGTCTGGTTCCATTTCCTACTTTTAGTAACTCACATGAGAACCCCTCCGTCCACTGTGCCAGTCTGCCCTTCCTTACCTCCTCGAATGCCCTTTCAAAATCTTTCCTAAGATGACTGTTTCTTGGCTTTGCAGACCTCAAGTAGGACCACCAGGAAGTTTTTACTGGTCCACCACTGTCTCCTGCAGCACACCCAGATGGATAGCATCCTTCTTGTGCCCACCTCGGTGTATACCTGTGTCCCTTCTCACACTGTGACCTTCTGATCACAGCCTCCCCATTCCATCAATGATGCATTTATCCAGGGCAGGGGGTTTGCCTTTTTTGTTGAAGAATCCTGAGCTCACCTGGCACTTACATAATGTTTTAATTTATATTGGACACATGGAAGGTGGGGAAAGCTGTTGGGGAGAAAGAAGGACTTATTTCCTTCATAACCTCCTGGCAAACTAGCAGGGCAGTCAGAACTAGAGTCCAAGAAATTGGCTTCATCATTTAGAACTTTTCCATCTGGTCTAAATAGCTCTTATCTCTCCCATACCCAGCATTTGGAGTTCAACCTTGCTTCTCAGGGTGGGTGTCAAAGATTGTCTGGGACATATCCAGCATCTCTGGGCATCACCCTGCACTTAGGGATACTACCTGTTCCCAGCCTGGGTGCTCACAGCCACTCCCTTTGCGATGGCTAAGGCAACAGCACCACCTGCTGGTCTTGGTACCACGGCTTGTGACTTAGCTTGGGCGATCTTGAGCGCCACCTTGTGGTCTTTCACAAAAGGGGCTGCAGAAGTCATTTGGTTATCCCCAAGCTGCAGATGCTTGTGGGGACTTCCACGTCTGATGTCTTGAGTGATTCTGCGGGCCTGTGTAGGAGAACAAACCTAGAAATCAAGACCTTGTAGCAACTTAGGTACAGATGATCAGAGGCATAGAGCAATGAGTTGCTGGGCACAGGTGGTATGTCATACTCCCTGGTGACAATGTCACCAGAGAGCTCCAGTGCGTGGCAAAAACATTGAAAATGGTGGTCAATGGAGAGAAAAGAATTGTGGAGAATGATGGAGCTGGGGAGGGAAAATAGGTGGAGGGAAAGAAAACAGGGCGCTATTCTGACCCACACTCCCCCACTTTCAGGGCTGAAGTCACTAAGGAGGCCATTTAAGAAGGCTGGAATATAAGGAGGCTTTTCCCCACGAGGAGTTCTGCAGCATTTCTGGATCACCCTATTTGAAGCAGTCAGCCCCTGAATCTCCACTAAACTCCGTTGTGTCACTGGCAATCATTTGGTGTTCCTGGCTGGGTCTCTCCTCGGCTCCTGTGTCAGCCATATAAGAATCTCAGTGTCTTGGGAACGTGAGCTCAACTTGAAATACACTTCCCTGAAAGGCTTATTTTGTTTTGGGACAAGTCTCATACCAATCTGTCCTGCCAAGAAATGACTGCTGTTAAACTGTTGGTTTTCATTGCTGTCAAACACAATCTTACTAGGAGAACATGAGGCAGTTACCCTTGAAAGCCAACTGGGAGAGAAGGTTTTTGACTGGCTAGGACTTTTCTGGAACGCTTTGGAGAATTAAAAATGATGACAACAACAACAGGAACATCTTTTGATGGCTAGTGACAAAGCAACTGAGCCCTTCTCAATGGTACACTGAGTGGGGTCCTGTGTACCCTGCAGTGACCCCATCAGCATATCCCAGGTGCCTAGAAAGACCAAATGAAGACCTAGAGCTCCAGTTGCAGCTTAATTTTGTGCATATGCTTGGATTTCCCCTTTCTTGAAAATGCAGAGAGTCCCTGAGTCATACCTAACACAGGAATGGTGAGAAGAAGGAAGAAAAAGAATCCAAACAGTATTTGTTCAGAACTAAGTTGCTAAGTGGACACTGGACCAAATCAGTACAGGCACCTCCTTTTTAGTGATGCCTCTCAAAACACTTGGAAGTATGAAGTGGTGAAATTTTATGCTTTTGGCTTTGTTCTCTTGTTTATTTTGCTTTTGATTATTATGAAAACTATTCTGATGTAAAACTCATAGAAAATCAATAACTCAGAATCTAGCCAGATGAACTGTCACATCAGACCATGCTCTAAGGAGAGTTTACTGTTAGAAGTCAAAGATAGTGACTTCTCTAGTTCATTTCCATCTTTTTCCCTCCTCTCTGGGACTCAGTTTCCTACTTTGGACAATTGGGGAGTTGACGTACTGTCAAGGACCTTTATAGTTCAAATACTGTTTTCAGTTCTTTGAAAGGAAACCTTTTATCATGTGGTTTTGACAACATATAACACTGGCACACAGAATGGTCCTCACTTTACAGAGAAATGTCCATCTGTTTGCTCATTCACTCATCCACTCATTCAACAAAGAGTGAGTTCCTACAGTGCTCCTGACAGCTGTAGGACAAGCTGTGAAAAAAGGAAGGTCATGGACTTTGTGGGTTTTTGGTCATTCTTGTAGGAGTTGCATGCAATAAAAGATTTAAAAATATATACTGTAACTTGAGGATATTATGTTAAGTGAAATAAGTGAGGAACAGAAAGATAAATACTGCATGTCCTCACTTATATGTGGAATCTAAAATAGTCGAAATCATAGAAACAGAGAATAGGTGGTGGTTACCAGTGGCTGAGGGGCTGGAGGACTGGGAAGATGTTGGTCAAAGGACACAGAATTTCAGTTACATGGGAAGAGTAACTTCAAGAGATCTATTAGACAACATTGTGACTATAGGTGATAACATACCATGCATTTGAAAATTGCACAGAGTAAATTTTAAATGTTCATGCTATAGAAAAATTGGTAGGTATGTGAGATAATGCTATGTTACATAGCTTAATTTAGCCAGTTCACAATGTTTACATATATCAAAACATTATGTTATACACCACAAAAATATACATTTTACTTTTCAATTTAAAACATTTACAAAACTTGTATAATGTAATATATTTTAATGTACTATCATGTAAATAATTTAGTAGTAAGTGCTATGGAAGAAAATCAAGCAGGATAGTGATTATGGATAAGGAATGCTATTTTTTAGACAAAGTGGTCAGGAAAGTGGTTTCTGAGAAGGTGTCATTGAGGTCACCTTCTCAGAATGGAGTGGGGAGTGAGCCATGGGGATATTCAGGGAAGATCTTACCAGGTGTAGGAAAGAGTAAGTGTGCTTACCATGTTTAAGGAACCAGGTAAGGAGACTGGGGAGAGTTGAGAAATGAAGCCATATCCTGGATTTAGCCTTAGGTTTGATTCTAAGAGGCCACTAGAGTTGGTACAGTGCAGGGGCATTCCTAAAAATCAGTATTGTGAGCAAGACTTATTGCTTGGCTCTAGAAGTAGCCAAGCCCCCAGTGTGTATTGGAGGATGCTCTCAAGGACATGCACTCATCTATATAAGAGGGGGTAGCCCATGGTGAAAGGAGGTGTGCTAAGTATCAGATGCTTGTGCAGGGACTAGGAGTATAGTTCATTGGTATATCTCTTGCCTAGCTCATGCCAGATCTTTGGTTCCATCTCCAGCACTGAAAAAAAAAAAAAAAAAAAAAAAAAGCATGAGCAGATACTAGCTGTGAAAGAGCTGTGGAGATGGAGGGTGGGGCAGTCAGAGATGCTGGTCAAGGAAGGATTTTAGTCTGGACCTTGAGGAAAGGGCACAGCAAACTCAGAGGAAGTGGACTCTTCTTTTAAGGAAGAGTGAGCAGTGGGAGAAGGCAGAGTGGGCCTGGCCTCATTGGCAATGGCTTGGATGAAACCAAAGCATCTCAGAGAATAGCAATGGGAAGCAAGTGGTAAGGACAAGCTGACCAAGGAAGAAGGAAGCTGTCAGACTCCCTTTCCAAGACTGGATAAAAGAGTGTTTCCCTTAATCTGAATGACCTTTTTTGATCAAAATAATCAGGACTTGGATGTTGCTATTACTCCAGGACAGGTTAATGGGTTCCCCTGGAGGCCTCATCCCTTCCAAGTGCTAAAAGGGATGGTTACCTCATAGGCCAGCAGGTCCCACCTGTCCTTGGGTGAAGCAATTCTGACCCCCTGGGAACCCTGCAAAGGAAGTTGGGAGGCTGACACTCCCTGGGTGCATGTCTTCTGTCATGTGAATGG
Source organism: Glaucomys volans (assembly GCA_020662805.1). Classification (NCBI taxonomy): domain Eukaryota; kingdom Metazoa; phylum Chordata; class Mammalia; order Rodentia; family Sciuridae; genus Glaucomys; species Glaucomys volans. The sequence continues at coordinate 19,653 of JAJEJO010000210.1, forward strand.
CTGCTTCTGCAGTCATCCCTAGCCCTCAGGTGCTCCAAGAGCCATGAGGGTTTTCTCTGACAATGTGACTCGTCCAGAAATGAGGCTTTCTCCATCCCAAGCTGTGTCTTCCTGCTCCCTTGGGATGAAGATGTGCAAGACCTCAATTTACTAGAGCACAGATTGGAGTCTAGGGCATCAGATTGTCTGTCCACTGAGAGCTGTGAGTGTGGAGTACTCTTAGGACCAAATTCTAGGCCTTGCCAGGCAGCAGCACACTGGTGCCTGCCTGCAGCCACCATCTATGAGATAATGTCTCTCCATTTTGGGACTGTGACATAGTTCCATCAGACTTCAACGGCCAGTGCTCACATTCCAGGCCGAGACCAGTGTGACAGAAGAGAAGCCCGAGACATGAGGGACATTCTCAGGCTCAAAAATCACAAACCCGACAGGGAAAGGAATTTGATCAGAAAACAACACCATTCAGGTTATTTTAATGCCTGGATTTGAGCTGCCCTTTAAGCAGAGCCCCTTCTGTCACAGAGCTTTGGTGCCAAGTGATCCTGGCAGATGACTTTCACTTGTTTTTAACTGTAGAACAAGGTCGTGTTTGGTTCCCGTGCACTACATGGGGCTTAGGCCAGGTTCTGAGGCTTAGTACCAGATGACCTGGTGTGCATGCAGAGAGATCATGCCACCTCCTGCACGTTCAACTTCTCCCCTTGGTCAGGAACTATGGTGTTGAGTGCATCTAGATAAGTTCTTCACTCCCCCTAAACTTGGAACCAGAAGGTGGGACCATTGTTAACCACTCTGAGAGACCATCAGCAGTCTATCACACAACCAATTCACAAATCCAGAAATATTTGTGTACTTATTATTTTCTGAGCATATCATTAAGTGCACTAGAGGGTAGAAACCAACACACAAAATAGTCTGTCTTCTCAGGAAGTACATAATGAAAGTGCAAAAACAAGACTTGTACTTGGGGACTACAAATGGTCAATTCAAGTGTTCTGGCATTGAGGATCATTCCAGTGGACACACAACATGAAGAAAGATCTGGAGGTGATAACAAGTGTGTGCCTATAGCTAGGAATCACCCTAAGTCTTTTAACCTCCTAAGACCCATGGGTAGAAGACCATTTCCCCAGAGGACTGTCTGCTTTAGGCTGACAGTAATATTGTAAGAGAGTAAGAGAGTGCTGGGATTATACATTTTAAAAACTTAAGAGGGCTGACACTGATCCAGGACTGTGGGACACAGTGTGGTTTAACTGAATGGAGCACCAGAAGAGCTTGGTACAATACCCACTGAACAGAAAGACCTTGGATGGGCTTTTCATTGCAACACTGAAGACTCAGGTTCCTATTTGTGTATTAGGGATAGTTTAGTGTAGGGTAGCAGAAGCATCACCAAGTTAAAAATTGGAAGATTCTGGTTCTAGTCCTGGTTTTGCCAATGATAACAGTAAACGTGTACTATGCTAGAAATTGTCCCTAAATACATGAACTCATGTAGCTCTCTTATCTGGTCCAGTCTCTAAGAGGTTAGCCCTATTTTTATTTCTGTTTAATGAATGAGGAAATTAAGGCACAGAGGGTTAACACCATTTTCCCAAGGATACAAAGCTAGCAGAATTGGGTTTCTGCCTGGTTGTGTGTAGGCAGAGTCCATTCATGTTCTCAATCTGTGTGCTGTGGCCTTCCAATACAGTGAGAAAGTGAGCTTGGCCAAAGAGAAATGCCGAACAGTCCTTTTTCAGGAAAATCAGGATGTGGATAACTCTCCAAATGACCTTTTAAAGTGATTGTCAAGATCTAAATTCATGTGCAAAGTATATTCCTCAGAATGATGAAATGGTAAAATAAGATGGCCAATGGAAAATACTCCAGAAAGCGAAAAATTAAAAGTGGGTGCTTTAATGATCAATACCACCAAAACTACTGGGAAAGGCTAATTAGAAGGTCCCTGGACTCCATGAAAATTTAAGGTTGTGGGTTACTCTTTAAGTATGTGTGACATCCTGAATTGACTTGATTTTGCCAGATTCAAAGAAGGAAAACAGGGTAAGATAGGAACTGTTTATTTAGGAAGTCCAGAGAAAACCAAGGATATTCCTCTCAGGAAGAATATCCCCTCATTTCTTTTAATATTTCCCCTTCTGTTATCCTTGCTTCCTCCCCTAAATTGAGACAGACCCAAGTGAGGATGAAGAAAATCTGTTGAGATAAAAGTAAAGATGGAATATAATCATTCATTTTCATGAACATTCAGAGAGCATCATTATTATTATAGAAACTGGCCAGGGCCTGACAGTTCCCGCTCTCTAATGATGTGGTCAAGCTGGATGGGGGCACTCTCTGGTCCCATCCAACCTCATTGCATTGAAGACACTGAAGTCCAGGTAGGTGAGGAGATTGGTCCAAGGTCTCTAGCGCCCTTGACTAGAAGCCAGCTTCTTTGATGCCAGGCAAATGTGTGTGCCTCTCCATTTCATTGCTTCCCTTTGGAGTCACAGTACATATAATGTGACAATTCCAAAGGATAAAATGAGTTTTTGAGGGTTTTATTTTTTAGTAAGTCTCTTGAAATGGCTCCATCTCTTCCTTTGTATTGCTTGAAGAGTTAAATAGGTATGATCTAGGTCTCATGGACACTAATAATCACCTGTTTTCCTATAGTGAGATCAAAATCAGTACTCTCTTATAGTAGTGGGTGCACCTGTGAGCTGAAACAATCAATCATAGCCATTAAATACCAACAAATCCCCCAGGGGCAGACCTACTACTCCCCTTCATTTCTCACTGGTTGCAGAGATGCTGCCTTGAGGACAGGAAGAGAATTCACATCCTTTGTTGTTACTGCCCCTTCTGCTTTAACTCAGCATTACAAACCACACAAAATGAACATTCTCATGGAGGGAAGGGGTTGGAGGGTCTGTTAGTGAAAAAAAGAGCAACACCCTTTTTGAGTCCGGAGTTCATCAGATTCCTCCTGTGGTGATCAAGAGACTGTTTCACCCCAGCAACCAAGAGGCTTCAGCCGGATATGTGCTTATGAGGTGGGTCACAGCTAAGAGCTGCCAGCCTGAGGTCTGCTTCTGGGGACATTTCCACCTCAGATTAGACAAGCTGTGTCAAAGGCATTAGAAGCAGGAGCTCGCTGGTTACTGTGGCAACAGTCCTGGAGCTTTTCAAGTTTTAGACAGAGGCAGCTGCAGCTACAAAACTCACCAGGGATCCCCTTCTTTGCAGGTTCAGGTTAAGCAACCTGCCCTTGGTTGGTATATTTTCCTAGCAAGGAGGTCTAGGGGAGACAAGAGCTCAAGACCTTGCCTTTGCTTGCTGGGAACTGGGTGTTCTTGCTCTGTCTGGTTTAGTCAAGGCGATTATGAAGGATGTGAGTTCTACTGTGTACAGGAAGATGGAAAGAAAATTGTCAGATGGTGATGAGGTTTCCAAGCTTACCAGAAGGAAAGAAAAATGTTGCTCATTGACACGAGAAGATTGCCAACTTCATTTATGGACTGAGCAACTGTGCAGGCAGTCTATCACTAGCATCACTACCTTATGCACAGAGTGGGAACTAAATACAGTAAACAAAACAATCTGCCTGCAAAGAGCTTATAGGACAGCAGAAAGACAGAGAGGTACACAGGCATCATCTAAGAGCTAGATGGAAACTGGACTGCGCCCATGTCACTCAGTGAAGACAGTAGTGTATGTGCTAAGCAATTTGTGCTAACTTTGATTCAAGATAAACTTGTTTAAATTTTATTTTTAAAAGGAACTTATTACATATTTCCTGCCACTAAAGGTAGGAAGCAGGCACATAGAACTATGAAGAGATGCAATTAATGATAGGTTTTCTTTTATTGCTTTTGCACACCACTCTCCCCCCCACCACCACCACTGAGCTCTAATTAATCAGCATTTTCACACCAGTCTGCAGAAAGTTTCTCTAGGAAATTAAAAGTGTAGAAGTTATCTGGGGAAAGTGACTTTATCAGTGTTTCTAGAGGCTGCTACATTCTCCAGTGTCTGAATTGTTTTTACAATGTATTTTCCATGGAAAGCACAAGTCACTAGACTCTCTGAAACTCAGAATCTGAACTTAGAATCAAGGGAAGATATCTTTATGTCTAAACTTTCTAGTGTGAATAGTGAGCAACAAGTAAATAATTAATCAAAATGCTTAATCTCAGGCTTGATGGCTATTGTGATTGCACAGATGGAGATATTGGGCCAACTGTCCCCACAGAATAACAACTATGGAGTCAAGTTCAGGAAATACTTACAATTAAGGCTTACCCATAACATTAAGTTGATGCCAATATTAATGTACTATCAAAAGACAATTAGACCTGTAGGCCAAGTTCTCAACATAGATTGATAAGTTGAAAAATTAGGGATAAAGAGAAAACAATCTGGGGGCTGTATAAGAATAGGAGAAATGGCAGAGATATTAACACAGTTTTTAAAGGTCTTTTTCTTCTCTTTAAAAAAAGGTTTCAGAAATGAACTTAGAGAAGCAATTGGGTGAGGTAAACTATAGGTTTAAGAATGATCAGATGAAAAAGACTAAATGAGGAAAATTTCCATCACTTGGAAAAGATCCATAGAAACCCTAATCCTATAAAGTACTCAGGTCATTCTCCCCCAATAGTAGGGGGGCACCTTCCATATCCAAAACCTCAGGATGCAGAGCATGCTGAAACACAAGCTCTCACCTCTATCCTTTCCAGATTGCTAAAAGGACATAATCTTGCTCTTGCAAGCAGGAAGGCTACAGATACTATTGCTGTACTCACATGTGCATGCTTACTCTCCCCTTAACTATCCAGATGAGCTCTTGCCCAGTAAATGCCATGTGCCACTCCCAAGGTCATATCTATGCAAGGTACACATCTGTATATGGACATAGCTTTGGATTTAAACATTGTAACAACAGATTTCTCTACCTCATCCAAATAGATCCACTGAAAAGGAAACTTTTTGGGTCTCACCCATATGAAGACATACAAAGCTTCTGGGACAGATCTGGTATTAATTATCCAGTGCTCTGCACTGGAATAAGTGGTTAATCCCAAGGAGGTTTACACTGGAGACTAACCAACCTGCCCCAGGGTGGATACAGAACCAATCTTGGCTCCAGAGACTGTCCCACATCATATGTTGTGCAAATGTGTACCGGCATGAGGCACGAACTTCATTCCACAGTAGATGCAATCCTTCTTATGCCGACATACTTTAAGTTAATGTATGACCCAAGCACTAAGTTATCTAGAGAGTCTCCTTTTTATGAAATGAATAGTAGTTTGATTCTCAGACTGAATTTGCTCCTCTACCTGCTCCTTCTTTTTTTCCATGGTGGGCTGAGGCTTGTTCTCTAGACTCAAAAAAAAAAAAAAAAAAAAAAAGGTGATTTTATTCCCTTAAGTCAGCATGGTAACCAGAGGTCTTGATTTCCTCACTTGCCATTCTAATGACAGCCGACTCATTTTGATCTGTCAGATTTATGCAAATAGTTGCAAATGTGGTGAGGAATATAGCAAATACTCCATGCTATCCTTCCTTTTCTTCAAACTTACTACTTCAACTTTGAAGAGTTTTCCTTGTGGTGTCTTACACATGGCTGTCAAACTGTTTGAGAAATACAGAATTTTAGAGGAACTCAAGGATAACTTTAAAGAATTCAGATAGCAGGTGGAAGGGAAAGCTGTGTTTATTTTCTCTTCATAGTAATTGTATTCCTTGAAGATTTGTGTCTGAGGCAGGAAGAAATTGAGATTTTTTTTTCTTTAGGTAGACATTTGATTTATTCCTGATCTTAGAGAGATGCAAAGTAGGTGCAGTTGGTGGAAAGGGCTGTGGAATCAGCAGGGATATTGGTTATTTTTATGACTGGATGATTTTGAAAACCATTTTCAAATCAAGACACTTTTTTTTTATAAACCTTATGGTTCACATACTTAGATGAGAAACAGTACTGTAATAAAACTGTGTGGGCTCTGGCATGGAAAGTAAAAGAATAAACTTCTTTCATTTGATACTTGCTATTGAATAAAGATATAGCAAGTTCCTAAAGATGAACATTTCTCACCCTTGTTATCCCTGATTCTATCTTATATCAATAGCAATTTTTCCAATTAGATTTATTCACATATTTTACCTCTTAAAAAAGCAAAGCCTAGTTTTACTTTGTATATATGTGTGTTTGTGTGTGTGTATAACACAGGTGGGTGGGGAGGAGAGAAGAAAGGTTGGGGAGGCACAGCGATATAATAGGAGTAAAAGAGATACAAAATGTGTTTGTTGCCTTCAAAAAATTATAATCTCTATAGCGGATTCTTCCCCAAGAAAAAGCCCTACTGCCAACAAAGATCAGGTGACTCAGCAACTCATGAAGCCTTAACGAAGAATGCCTTCACTATTCTTGAACCATTAGAATTCCTCAACAATAGAAGGCACTTTGAGCACAACCATATGCAGCTGGAAAGGAACTGACTTGCTATCACTTTATGAACTTGGACTCCATATGAGCAGTATTCATAAAGGCCATGAACTTCAAAAGGGGTTTCCTCTCTTATTTAGGTCTCTTCTCCCTTATGGCAAGATTCATGGTTAATCTTTTAAACAACTGGAGCAGAATGATTTCTCAGCGAGTGGCACAAGAGGGCTGATTACCTGGGCTTATGGGTCACTGAATCCAATTTGACTTGAGATAGAAAAGTCATAGCTTCTTTGGACATGTTAGTCTCCGTATCTGCAGAGACTTTGGTATTTATCTAGCTTGGTCTTCATCCTCAGGAGTCAATCCAAGTTTCTAGAAGTAATCACAGCAAACCTCCTTTGCTTATAATAACTGGTGCAATGGTGACATAAGAAGAAAAAACAAAAGCTAAAGTGTAGACTATTTATATATATGAACCACACACTTACCTTCTTAATCATTATAACACTACAATTAGTTTGCATTTCCTAACCAATACCGGCTAGTAACATAAAGGTCTACTTTAGGTTAAAAAGAGTAGAAAATGTCACTTTAAGACATGTTATCTAAGTTTGAATATAGATACGTGCCTTCCCTTGTTTTTCCTTCATTCTTTCCTCTCAACCCAGTAACTGCTAGTGACTTCTACAAAATCACTTGCAGGTGAAGTCTGAAGAGTGAAGACATGGAGAAGTCTGATTGTGTCAGGTATCAAAGCCAGTTCTCTGCATCTTGTTACATGCTTGTTTTCACTTCCAAGAAAACATTTTCAGACCAGAGACTGGTGAGAAGTGAGAAGCAGCAAGAAGGCTCAGTAAGTCTGAGAATAGCTCAGTGTATCTGCCAAGGTGACTGTTGGTGCCCATGTTTCCTCTGCCATTTCAGAGCTATGTCTGCTTCCCTCACTGCTGCCATTGAGCCACAGCAGGAAAAAGCTTCACTTGAGGAGTTTCACTTGTTTCTTGCTTGACACTTAAACATTCTTTTGGGTTTGAATATGTATGTATGTACATCCTTTTTTTTTTTTTTTTTTAAAGCAGCCAGTGTTGTCTTTGTGTAATGAGAACAATCAGGTAAGGTTCAGGAAATGGATATATTTGGGGCAATGTCTCCCTCACTACTTTTCTCCTGAGAAATCCTGTTTGTGTATATCCATCTTTCTTGAGTTATGGACATTTGCCAGCTCAAATTCACCCCTCAATGGTTTCATTCTCTTATCCACAAAGACAGTGTGAGCCAACAACTGCCCTAAAATTTCTGGCATTTCCAGTGGAAAGGATACAGAGGGGCCAAGTTATGGCAGAGCTTGCCCAGTTGGGCCTTCAACTACAAAAGCATCATGGTTTTCCTTCCTCCCCAATTACCACTCCTTCCCTAGTTCCTGTCCCCTTTCCTATTCAGAAGAATTGACTAACCTTCTTCTCTTCATCATGGGGAAACACATCTTGCTCCACTGGAAGGGATAAACAGCAGGTGCTGATGGTCTGTGGAAACTGAGGCTTGCCAGGGAAGTCTGGCTGAATGGATTCCCAAAGACAGGCATCTCCCACTGCTTCCTCACCCAGTGAAGGGGTGAGATAACCATGTCATGGACATTTTCATAGCATGGCACTAGAACTTTTTCTAGGCCTCATCCCAAAGAATTTATTGAAACTTACAATTTTCCAAGATCCCAGGTGAATTGCATGCATATGGAAGTTTGATAAGCACTATTCTAACTTACTCTACAAACTACAACTCGTGGGTCAAATCTGATTAGCTGCCTGTTTTTGTAAATCTAGTTTTTCTGGAACACAGCTACACTTATTTGTGAATTGTTCATGGCTATTTTCATGCTACAATGGAAGAGCTGGAGAGTTACAGTAGAGACCAGACAACCATGAAGGCTGAGATATTTACTCTCCAGCCCTTTACAGAAAGTTTGCTAACATTTGGTTTCCTCCATCATGCCCTTCTGCCATGATGTGCTTGCTGCCTCACCTTGGGCCTACAGCTGTGGAGTCAGCCATCTATGGAAGGAGACCTCTGAAATTGTGAGCCAAAATGAACTTTTCCTTCTCTAAAACAAACAAATACATAAATTTGCTAGCTCTTGTGTTATAGACTCCTTAAAAATGAAAATCTGGTTTTATTTTTCTCTATAGATACAAGGTAGCTTAGTATAGTGTAGTATAGTGGTTATGTATTTAGGATCAGAGGTGGAGTGACAAACTTTTTGTCTAGGCTCTCCCATTTCCTTCCAATGGACTGTGAGGATAGCTTATCTTTTGGGGGCAGGTGGAGTAGAGGTGGGATCTCTTCAACAACATGAAATACAAGCAAGTTTTTCTGGACTGGAAGTATCAAAAAAGATTCCTTAGAACTCACTGCTGCAGGAATTTTATGGTGTCAGGTTGTCATCGACTGACTTTGTGCTGCATCTGAGCCAGAACTGATAGCAAATTTAAAGCAACCTAGGTGTGCAGGTACACGAGGGGAAACTATGTGTAAAGAAGGGTAGCAGAAACCAGAGCTGCCTATCACCACCTATCCAGAGTAGAATGGTCCTCACTGAAAGAGTCACAGTCAGCTTTAAGGTGTCTTGCCAGACCCCTGCAATTCCACAAGCTACCCCCATTGTGAAAAGTCTAGGGTGGAAGATGCTTCCAGAACTTTAGAGTCGAGTCACTGTCATAATCAACTTTAAGGACAGCAGGGGTCATGAGTGATTATCTCATTCATTTCCTTGGCCTTTGGCAAGAATAGCATAGCTAAGCCTCTTGATTACATCACAACATACCTAATGGTTATGAGTCACCAGAGGAGGTAAAAAGTAACATGGTTTCACAACTTTTTTCTATGATCAACTTTAATTGTGTGTTTGTTACCTACTTCAAAGCCTACAAGAACCCTGATGCTGGTTCTTCATGTCCCACCCCATTCTCATCAGTCTAACTCTAAGACTCTTCTCCAAGTGAGAAGATCTTATGGTTCAGTGAAAACAGGGTACAAACAGGCAGGTTTTGATACAAAAGGGCTGAGAGGTCAGCCATGGTCTCCCTGGAAACCTCTTTCACCAGATATTCATGTACACTGAATAGGCAGCACATGTCATGTGACTCCACATGGCCCCCTTTCTACCAGCAATTCCTTTGAACTGTTCCATCTTTCCAGTGGACACCATAGTCTGCTGGAGCACCCTGCCTTCATTGCTTGGTTCTTAAAGACTAACTAGATATTAAGGAGCAGGAAATAAAAACTAGTCCCTGCAAGTCTGCTAATATTATCTGTTCAGAGTAAAAACTTTGTGCTAAAGACTTATGAAGAGAGAAATCTTCGCTGAGTGTCTGGGTATCCCCAGTCATGAAGCAAGCACTGTCTCTTTCCTTTGGAAACAGTGAGGTTGAATACATAACTTCCCGTGTGATTTTGTTGAAGACAGAAGGAAGGTCACAAACCCAATCTCAATTGGCTTTTGGGCAGGGGGTTGGGAGGAAAGCTAATAAATAAAATCTGTGGTGCAAATCCCTTTCAGGAAAGGGTGTGAAGGGTGGGGTGGATTTACCAGAAGTTCTGGCAGTTTGCTTTGAAACCTTCTGGACAGGAAAAGTGTAGCCACCCAGGGAAGCAGCCTTCATGGCACCCTCCACAAGGCTGCTGTGCTGGACAACAGCCAATGAGAGAGAAGTCCCTGAAGAATATTTTCCTTCCCTCTTCTTCTGTAATTGTTAGGAAACTAGGTAGGACCAGGGATCTGGCTTTCAAGAAGAGTGGCCCTGAATGAATTTTTAGTTTCCAGGTAGGAACAGAGAGCTCAAAAGATTGTTTTCTCCTTCAAGTATATCTGGCTATAATTTTTTTTTTTTCTTTTCTTATTCTTTCCAGAGCTTGTGTGTTGGTAGATTAGGTGCATGTATGCACAGGGTCAGGTCTGGCAGTCTCAGGGAGGAGAGCAAAAGGAGAAGCAAAAGGGGCTCATTCTTCTACTTCACAGTTTCCTTCTCCAAAGTACACAGGATCTACCCACTAGCAACAGTCCAAACACCACAAAAAAAGCTATGGAAATGAATATGCATGCAATTGTACAAATATCTCCCATCACCTGCTACAAATGGAGTGGGACTTGGGGGAGAACTAAACCACTGAGACCTAGGCCTCCTAAGCTTGTTCCAGAGGTGTAGGCATCCTGACTGGTCTCTGGGTGGCTAACTCTTCCTTCTTGACCTGTGAAAAACATATGAATAACCCCTAGCTAGGGGAGACTCCCATTCTCTTAGGGATGCCTGGGGTATCTGAGGCAGAAGTGATTGAGGCAGACTCCTCGACAGATGCATTGAGATCCAAGAATTCTAGGATGATGTCTCCAAGGCAGTAAATCAAATGTCTGAAACAAACAGATAAAACAACTTAGAAAAGGACCTGGCTCAGTCAAGAAACACAAGATCCTGTTTATGACATTTATTTTAGATTCCCCCTTCACCCATTACTGATAAATTTAAACTGCAGCAATTTGACAGCGTCGTCTCCCATGATGTTTACTGCACTACTAATAAATGTTTGTTAAACTACTAAAAACTACAGCTCCAATAACACCAACAACAGTATTTGAGATTTTTTATAAATGCCACTTCTTTTTACATTAGCACATCAGCACTACATTAGTGCATCAGCACTATTCTGAAGAACTGTGAGGGAAAAATCCCTGTGATGTCAGATTACTAACTACTGCTGCTTCTTAAGATCAATAACTATGATCTTAAGATAACTATGATCTTAGATTTATAAGATACCTTATAGGCAGTGAGACAAAGGACTCTGGAGGAGTAGTAGTTAAGCAACACAATCTCATCTATTTCATATTAAGTAAAGACAACCCCTGATCTCAACACTGGTCACAGCTTTGCAGTAAGGCTAGGATTCTGTGTTGAAAATCATTATATGGACCTAAGAGCCTGTTTGGAGGTTCTAAGGGGAGCACAGCTACTCATAAGCCCTTAACTGAAGAAGGGGCCTCCTCTAAGGGGAAGGTTGTACTCTTTACCAGGTGCCCAGCAGTAATGAAGGAAGGGAACACCTGCCTCACCAGCCAGATCAGCCGAATCAACCCTGAAAATCAATGGGGTAACAGATCACCCTCACATCCAATTATTATGTATGATTATAAAGCACCAATAAAAAATTAATTAAAAAGTCACTATATGGCCTATAATGCATAGGCCAGGGTATGCTCTTGCAGTGTTAATAAGGCTGACAGATGGTAGAAAGAACTGTTAAGCACACTGAATGAGCCTGGAACAGGTTTTTAGCAGCTCATATGGAGGTCTGTGCTGAGTTCTTCCAAATACAAATGGTGGCTCATCCCATGGACACTTATTACCATGAAATGACCTGCTCAGAAGTCTGGTAGTATGGATTTTACTTAGTGTGTAAGGAACCTGGACATTGACTTTGCAGTCAGATCCAGAGCAAGTCTAGAATTCTATGCTGAATGTGGGCTTTAGAAATCTTGCATACCTCTGAGACCACAGACGACCTTATATATGCTGATACTAGGTACACATGTTTTAGCCTACCTGTTGATGAGGGGTTGCTGTAGTGACTCCAATACTAGACTCCAGCTCAGCTGGCATTTGTTCACCCCCAGGATTTCTACTAAACAATCTGGTGTGGAAAAAAAGATAGGATTTTTTTGTTACTACTGAAGTCTTAGGGTCTAAGGAGATTGACTCCCCAGGATCTCTACCATTTTACACAGATTGGGTACTTTTGGTATACCTCTTAAACCATGTAGACAAACCAAAATTTCACAAAACAGAGAAAAGTCAAGAAAAAAAAGTTTCTTTGGTTAGGTGCCTAAATAAAAATAGGCCTCAAGAAATAATTTTGTAACCTGCCATGAAAGCATAGGTTATTACTTCTAAGGTAATGGCTAGGTTGGAGAAGAGAAGGGTAAAGAAGGGTAAACAAAACAGATTGTCCAGAGCTGAGCTCACTACTGATTCCAAGTTACCACAGCCACAGGTGACAAATTGCCTTACCTGCCCTTTAAAAACAATACAAAGGAAGAAAAAAAACCTTCTTGGGTTTGTTTCTACTTACTGTTAAGGGCTCAATTTATCAAGTCTAAGTTTTTGCAGGATGTTTCATGTTCTTCCCTGGTCACAAAATGCCATGAGCTGGCAGAGAACCCAAAGTCTTCATCTGGTGGGAAGAGCTCTGAGACCCACCCCTGCAGGCACAGGTTCCTTAGACCTGCCCTATGAACCCAGATACCTATAGGATTCTCCCCTAGTTTTTAGGGTGTGGCCACAGTGCAATCCAATCGTGATTCTTTTGTCATCACTTGAGTGAATGCTGAAAGAATGGAAGCTGTGACCATTTTCCTATTAGTTGGAGAAATGGGGAGGGGGGGGTCAGTAGGTTTTTGAGTCTAGTTATATTCAGGGCCCTTCTAAAGTGGGGAAGGATGTGTGGCAATGGTGGTAAAGCAGGATGAGAAGAGAAAATCTCTCAGTATAATCAATCTCATCGATCCAATTACCTGGCAGGATTCCCATTAGGCTCTGCAAAGCCTGCTTCTCAGTAGCCACTTTCTGCTCCTGAGTCCTTACAGGCCGCGGAAACTTGGGAAGAACTCCACCAGGCCAGATAGACTCCCGAAGAAGCCGGAGGTACTGCACCCAGTGCTGTGGACATGTGAGATTGGTTACCTGCACTTCTAGCCACCTACAACGGAAAAGAAATCTCAGATACACCTGGAAAAAAATTGGTGCAGCAAGACAATGGACTGGATGTTTACATCTCCCTCCTAGATTCAAATGTTGAAATCTGAACCCTCAAGGAGATGGTATTAGGAGGTGAGGACTCTGTGAAGTGATTAGGTCATGGTGGAAGAGCCCTCATGATGTGATTAATGCTCTTATAAAAGAGGCCCAAGAAAGATCATGTGAGGACACAAGGGAAGATGGCTGTCTATGAACCAGGAAGTGGGTCTTCGCCAGATTTGAAATTTGTTGGTGTCTTAATCTTGAACTTTCCAGTCTTCAGAACTGTATGAAATATACTTATGTTGTTTATAAGCCACTCAGTTTATAGCATTTTCTTATAGTAGCTCTAGAGGATTAAAATAGAATGAGTCACGTGAACAGAATAGGGCAAAGCAAAGTCACAACCAATACTCAAAATCAAAACCACACCAGTTCAACAACTGGGATTATAGAATTTGAAATTGAGCAGTAATAATAATGTTCTTATTTACTGATTAACTCTGAGCCACATACTGTACTAGGGTTTTGCAGAACAGAACATTAAAAGGGCCTCAGTCTTCAATCAAGGTTGCATTTAATCTTTCTATCTCTCTTCCTGTGAGAACCATTAGAACCTTCTCAGTAACCTGCACACTCAGTCTTCAGAGTTAAAGGTTTAGTGATTTTCACACAACAAACCCTTAAACTTCTTCCTTGTCACCCTGGCATATCCAGTTTGTCTTCAAGTCCCTATGGCCTGTCTTGAGGAGTTTCTATACCTGCCCCTGTGCAGTCCCCTTGTCCACAAGAGCCTCTCCTCTCCAGTAATAGAAGTCTGCTCCTTTAGCATGCCTTCTTAAACTCCACCTCCTCCATGAGATCCTTCTTGACCAGCTCATCCAGAAGTGTTCTCTTCCTGCTGAGAACTGCTCTGGCACTTAGTGCTGGAGCACAGGTTTGGAGCTAATATTTTAGTTTAGAGTATGAATGATTTCTCATGTGTTTATAGCTTTGCTTCTTCAACTAAATTATAAGTGCCATAGAGTTCTGTCATGTACTTCTTAAAAATTTCCCAAAATATTTTGTGCTCAAAAAAGTGTATGTTGACTGACAACTGCTTTCATTATAATAAATACTTTCCCTTTTTTCTTCCATATACCAAATCCAGACAGAGTTCAGTTGAAAACCTGGAAGGTATCTCAACATTACTCCTTATTGTCCCTGAATTTTTTCAGAGTAACATAATCACTAGCTGAGGTTCAAGACAGTCAAGGTCTCCTTAGTATTTACCTGGTTTGAGGCTGGCAAAGCTAAGTTGGTCATGGATAGACCATGCACCACTTCTGATCATGCCCAGAAGTCTGTTTGGGACCACACCACATGGCAGCTCATGCCATTATTCCTATACCCAAATTACTTGTCACCCATCCAAGAGCAGAGGGGGCTGCCAAGGCAAACTTTATTTAACCTCCACTCTGCCAGACAGTCTGCATTCCGCCCAAGCTGGGCATTCCAGTCTTGGGGGCTACAATCCCCCAAGCCCAGGGCTCACAAATGATTCTAAGAATAGGAAGTCTGAAAGGTAATAGCAGGGCAGGAATGGCAGACATCAATGTAGATCAAGAGCAGCACAAAGCTGCTCTTTCCCAAAATAGCCATCACGATTGTGTCTGTTATTATTAGGGCCACATCTCCTTTTCACAGGGCTTTTCATTCAGCAAGCCTAAGCTGCTTGATGAGAGGGATCCAGTGGCAAGAATTCCTGTTCCTGTTTATAGAAGAGGGTCACCAGAGGGAGGCGGTTGTGATGACCTGATTAGGTTCTCTGGAGGAGATCAAGTGACCCAAAGGCTCCCTTCTTCACCTCAAGCCACATACACTTCTGTGCCTTTCACCAAGGTGAACAATGTATACTAGGCTGTCATCTAAGAGATCTGTGAGAGAGGGACAAAGTCTTGCTAACCAAAATCTTTGAGGAGCCTGGGGAAATCAAAGAACAAGACACATTCAGACAGAATTAGTTCTAACTCTGCTTCACATTCACATATGCACATAATAAGCCACTCTACCCTTATTTCTGTTGTCTGGAGCCAAGAATGCCTGTGACTCAAACTCTTCAAAGCCATCTCAGCATCTATCCACTCCTTCCTAGACTAAGCATATTATACAACAGCAAATCTGGGCATCAGTCATCTTTGGGGCATGTCTTACAAGATAGAAGCTGGATTCTTTTGAATTAGCATTAATTTATCTGGTGGGGACAGGACCTTGCACTGCATTGTGGCAAGGATGTTCTTTTATGTTCTCCTTTTATAGTGATTTGGCATCCTGTGCACATATGTTGAGTGCAGGATGAATTTTAGTATATGGCAAAATGTGAATTTATATAAATCTATAAGATAACTTATCAAACGCTAGGTGGGAATATTGGAAAGAAGAATCAAAGTCTAAAATTTAAAATCAAGCATCCAGTGATAAGGATGAATCAGCAAGCTAAATGAATTTGTGGGAGTTAATTGAGAGAACTAATTGACAAAGAGGACTGAAACCTCCAAGTAAAAGGTCAGCTGCTAAAAGAACAAAGACACTGCTAAGCACTGCAAACTTGAGGCCCAGAGCTGGTCAACAGAAGGCCCTGGAAGTTGGTCCTAGGAATGTACAAAACAAGACTCACACAAATTGACAGATATGAAACAAACTTCAGGTCTACAAAGAGGGACAGAGATTAGAAAGTGGCCTGTTGATAAGGGGCCGCTGAGTGCCAGCTTTTTTATTCTTTTCCAAACCTTACAGACTACATGCCTGCATCACATGTGATTTAAACATTTATTCTTTCCATAATTTTCTTGCCCAGGTCTTTTCTCCTCCTCCTCTCAGAAAGGAAAAACTTTCCCTCAGACATTGGCCAAGTCTCACTTCCCAGCCCCAGGAAGCCTGTGAAGGAGGCTAAGTGCAACAAATCTTTCTTGAGTGCAGAATGCACATTACTTCTGAGGGCTGGTGTCTTATCCTGAACACCAGATACTCCAGTCTGGAAATGAAAATGACAAAGCCCAAACCAAGAAAATCACCACTACCCCTGCCTAAAATGCTCTGCTCTTCATCTAACACAACTGCTAAAATTTGTGAGCTTTAATCCAATTTCCAAGACTTTTTTTTTTTAATTATACATAATATTTTTCTAAAGTTATAAATGGCTACACACAGGGATTGAATTGACACCTAGATGAAACTGAATGCCAATAGGTTCTGATCTCTTCTACCCATCCCTGTATTTCCTTCCTTTTAATCTATTGTTCTGCTTTACAGTAAAGCTGCATTAGTACCATCATTTTTTTCTTTTTCTTTTTTTGGGTACTGGGGATTGAACTCAGGGGCACTTGGCCACTGAGCCACATCCCCAGTCCTATTTTTGTATTTTATTTAGAGACAGGGTCTGAGTGTTTTAGTGCCTCGCCATTGCTGAGGCTGGCTTTGAACTTGTGATCCTCCTGTCTCAGTCTCTTGAACAGCTGGAATTACAGGTGTGTGCCACCGCGCCTGGCTCAATACCATCATTTCTTTGTCTAACTTTATCAACTTCCTTAGTCCTGTTGGGTTTACTCAGAAACTGAGCTACAGCAGACTGAACAAACTGATTAGGCGTAGGAGTGTTAGAAGAGAGACTGATCCCTTGACCCTTCCTTGTTAGCTCCCTTCATCTATTTCATACATTGTCATTCTATTCTTAACATAGGAGTGGGAAGGTTAAAAACAGATGTGTCCCTATAGCACTCTTAAAGCAAAAGGGATGAAACTGATGCACACAGGAGCTTTTCCAGCATCAACTTCTGGAATTTGTTAGTACAGAAATCTAAAGTTTCAAGGTGAATACACATGTCCTTCCCACTGTTTATTATAAATTACTTATAATAAGTCATTTACTAAATACAAATGTTATTGTTTATGTAATTCTAGATGCATGAGGTAAATATGCTAAAATAAATATGGTAGATACTATTCCAGTTTTGATATTTGATTTAGAGAGATCTCTTTCCTCCATTTTATCTTTGTCCAAAGAAAAGGAGAAAACCTAAACCAGGTCTTTTCTGTCAAGCCATCTCTGAAAGATCCAGAGCACATGGCAGTCTTATTAGGTGGCCCAGAAATAGCCAATAACAGGTCAAAAAACAACAGGCTGACACAGACATTTGAGAGTCTGTCTTACAACAGGCACAGAAGAAGGATGTGGAAGATTAAGGCTTGCCATCACACTGAGAGTGCATGTCTACTCTATGTTCAAGGAAACATGGTCTGAAATAGCTATAGATAGAGGAATGAAGCAGTAGCTAAAAAGGAGACAGCGTAATACTAGAGCTTATGATGGCACTTCAAGGTTAGCAGAAGGTCATTTCCCATCAAAATAGCAGAATCGAATCTCATGAGTAAGGGGAGAAGACTTTAGAAATGATGCCTAATCCAGTTAGCCAAATTTGCTTCTCTTCTTTTCAAGAATGCTGCCATGGCTAGTGAGAAGGGGTCCTGAATAAATGATTTAATAGGGAAGAGACTGGGAAAATAGATCATAAAATAGAAAACATATCAATATTCAAACAAAAAATATCTGGTGCATTCTCAATGGAAGAAAATTACAAGTTCATTCCTTATGGCATATTTATTTACTGGGTAGTACCTCGGAGAAAACCCAAAGGTGATTATGCTCAAACTTCATCCTAAGGTAACAAATACAGTTCAAAGAAAGAGAAAGAAAAAGATGAGGAGGTTAAAACTGATCTTTAATGGCTCCTTCTTGTGTTTACGGATAGCTTCTATTATTCTAAACAGACCTACAGTAGATTACAAGTGTTGACTCATTTTATGATCCTTGAAGCAGAGTTTTGACCTTGGCAGTATGGAAGTTTGGGACTGCTAATTCTTTGTTGTGGGGTGGGGGCTGTCATATGCATTGTAAAATATTTAGTGTATCCCTTCTCCTCTAGACTCCTAAGTAGATGCTAGTTGTGAAAATCAAAAATATCTCTAGACATTGCTATGTGTCTGCTGAGGATGAAATGGCATCATCTGAGAATCACTGTCTTCAATATAGGGTCTTTTGGATCCATGTATCAGGCTCCTTTCACAGTCATTTTAAACTTTGTGGTTATAGCACAATATTACCCAGAATGAGGGCTGGACATGATTAGAGGTCATGCAATCTGTTTTGTTGCTTGTGGCAACATTTTAAGAAATCTAAATACAAACAGATTAGAATAGGCAATATATGAGCATTACATGTATGTGTACATATATATATATATCAGAGATGTGCTTGGGTATACCCACGTACATGGCTGTACCTGTCCATGTGTTCATGATAGGATTCAATGTAAAATTTCTTTCTTTCTCTGGATTGAAGTTTTCAAAAAAGTCTCGAAAATACTAATATAGTATAAAGGATTAGGGTTCTGAGAGAAGGGAGAATAATAAGCCCAAGCCAAATTTTTTGCTTCCTGGAAACACTGGTCACCTCTACCCGCCCAAGTACCCTATAAAAGGTTTAATATGGTATACACCATAAACATTGTGTTCTGCACCCCTGGTCTTGCATATTACTCTGAGTACTGACTCATTCACTTAGTAGCCCCAATCTATAGGGTAGGAGAAAAAGCAGGTCTTGAGGGGGAGATAATGTGGATTCAGGGCATTTCCCATTAAACAAATTATTTTTTGCCAATTTTACACCTGATAAAAGTAATACTTTTCTTCTCTCTGATTTCTTTCCCAGGCCTCTGTCTTCCTGCCATGGACCCTTATGTTTATAGACAGTTCCCGCTGTCAGCTATTAGTCCTAGACTTCTGGGTCCCATAACCAGCCAGACCCAAGTTACTCAGCTGTGTCTGAGAAAGTTCAACATTGCTGCCCTCTGACTGTGTATCTAGGTCATCATCCTTTCCTGCCCTGGGTAGAAGAAGAATGAGGAGGAAATGAACTCCGAGAGCAAGGAACTCCAGCTTCTTTCTTCAAATGACTATTGTGAAATCTAAAATGGCTCAGAGTCTTCACAATTTCTTCTTGGATTTTTGCTTTCATGTTTTAAATCAAGGATCCACATCTTTGAAACATGCCCACCAAGAGAAGAACTTAACCCTGCCTGAACACCATGATTTAAGAATCTGAGTTTTGTACTTTTATATCTAGGCACAAATATTTTTTGGTTTTGATTAGTAATGTATAAGTCACAGATGTGAGATTAATATGTATTATGAATTTGAGGATTCTTATTCTTGAAGTTCTTGAAGGAACTTCAAGAAATCATCTGTTGAACCTTGGAGATTATCTTTTCCAATTTCACCAATTCCATACATGTAAACACTGAGAACCAATAAGGAGTATTTCATATCAAGTGGCTTATAGACCTACAACTTGAGAGTTGGAAGGAGGTTTAGATGTTATCTTGTCCAATCTCTTCCAAAGCAGAAATTCTCTCTGCAATACTGAGGCACAGACAAGGGCTCTGGTTTGTGAATCCCCAAACTTGTACTGTTATGTTACTTCTGCCACCCATTAGCAGTGTGTCATTGGGGAAGCTTCAAAATTTCTGAAAAGGGTAACTGTAGTTCATTAAAAATGCTTCTTAAATATTGGCAACCCAAATCTACTTTCTTGTGAATTCTAGTCATTTGACCTAGTAGTTCTACCATGTGGAGTTAAGATAGATCATATCTCTCCATAAGACAGAACTTGGCATTTTTAAATTTAGCTATTATTTATCTCTACAATCTCTTCTACATCCTGTATACCCTTGACTCCACCAACCTCAAAGCTGCACACCCATACTCAATAAATGTTTGATGAATGACAGAAAGAAATGAACCATTCCTCATCCTGGTTCCACCCTCTGGTTGTATACGGCTTTGTTTTTTTCCCTCTTAAAATAGAGCACCCAGAACTACACAGACCTGAGATGTGACCTGACCAGCCAGGGCACAGGAGATTAGTGCCCTCCTTGATCTAGATACTAGTCTTCTACTAAGACACCTAAGACTGTGTTGGCTTTTTGACATATACAAAAAAACACTGACTCATACTGCATTTGTGGTCAACTAAAACCGTAAGTCCATATACTTATATTTTTTAAAAAATTCACATCCCTTGGTTATGCCTAGTCTTGCACTCTTTATTTGTATAATTAAAAAAATGTAAATTCTGGTTTATAATGTTTATTTCTACCAAATTTCATTTTGTGGCTTTAGATTATCATTCTAACCTGTCAAAATACTTTTGACTCCAGTCTTTTATCATCTAGAGTATAAATCATTCCTCTAAGATTAGAGATACTTTCAAACCTACTAATGAAAAAATTGAACAAGATAAAAAAAGAGCAATGTTCCATCACTAGACATTTCTTTCCAGGTTGACATCAATTTAAAAACAACTAGCCATTAATCACTTAAAAGTACTATTATGGTCCAGGCTGCACATGAAAATTTTGTCTATATGCATCTTATGGCAAAAGCTTGTTGAAATCCATATATAATGTAACTACCATGATGTTCATTTCATTTAATGGCCTCATAATCCCATCAAAGACACAAACCATTCTAAATCAGGCAGGATAAACTCCATACTGCTTTTTTCAGAGATTGTTACTTCCTTTCCTATTGTGCACAAAACATCTATTTCATAATCTGCTTCAGAAATTTCCAGAGATAAATGTCAGGGTCTACAACCTTTATCCAGTTTTTAAAAGGCAAGATATTTGTCTAATACCAAACCATCTCTACTAGCAATGCTTCTCAATGACCTTAATGTTTTTAATCATACATATAAATTCTTTCGGTTTCATGGAAATAATTTATCTAGGACAGGTACATGAACTTGAAAAAAGATGAAATGTTCTCATTATTTTCATTCCTATTTTAGTCTTCAATTCTACTTTAAACATGCTTGCTTAATTCCTCTTATTAGAACCTTTTCCTTAACAAAAGCAAAACAAACAAACAAAAAAACCCAAAACACAAACATAACAAGACAAAAGCAGAAATTAAACAGCCTAGCAAATAGTAGACCAATTCATTTGTTGTTGAATGAATGAATACTTTCTTATGTATCCCAAGCACTTTACTTACGGTTTTTGTTGTTATTGTTGTTGTTGCTCTTTTTAAAAAGTCTTTCCCCCTAATATTTATCTACAACTTTAGCTCCTTCTGAGTTTAAGTTTACCAGACACCATTCTTACATATCTGTGTTACTGTGTGTCCCCTCTCTATTTTTTAATGTATGTCCATTTACAATCTGATCTTAGTTAACTATCCTGGCTTCAATTGATACCAATTTTTTTTTCTTCACTGTAATCATGTGTTTAATTAGTTTATTCATGTATTAAACATATATTGGTTGAGCTTCTTATAAGTGTCAAAAGATTGTAAGGTTCTGAAGGTAGGAATCTGACAACTCATTTTGATATCTCCTTGAACATAGTACTAATCACACAATATTAAATATTTACTGAATATAAACATTAAATATTTACTGAATGACGCCTCCTATTCCAAAAGTTTCAGGGATAACTCTGATGCTAAAATTTTAAGTTTCTTTGTACTATAGTATATAAAGCAGTATTGTTATTACATATACGAAGCAGTATTATTTTTAATCTCATTCTCTATATGTTCTCCTGTGAATTTTAGTACCTTTTATCCAACTTTGTTTTCCACAATTTCTAGTTTTATTTAAATTTTGCTTCCACTTTTTCCTTTTCACTGGCCTGAAGGGTCTCCTGCAGAGCATATTCTTTCTACTATTCCTCAGTTGTGCTCTCTGAAGTCTGGAGTCTACCATATGAGTTATCACATGCCACAGAACACTTAAAAACTTTCTCTTGGTACCAGCTTCATAGTTAACTACTCAGTATGTATTTTCATTTTTCTTCCCAAGAGACTTTCATATAGAATAGATGAAAATATTATCTGGGCCATAAGTTCTCTATCTAAAATCTCATAATTATTAGAGATATAGTCCATGCTTTCTCAGGTGTCACTGTTTATTTTTTCCACAAATCAAAGTAGATAATAATCTGTTGATTTAGTAGCCAAGAAGAGACTTTTAATCACAACTCAGACACAGTGTTCAAAATACAGTATTCCATCTTAATAATTATGCTTCTCAATTTACAGGGTAGAAAACTATGCATGAATTGTTCTTGATTTCTTTTTTCCCTGACCCTTATTCAATGCTAGAGAATCAATAAAATAGTTATTACATCTGGTTGATTTTATCTTCTCAGTATCTCAAGATTCCATCACCCCTTTACCATCCCCACAGCAGTGACCTCAACTTAGCTCCCCTGTCTTGTCATCTCTATCAGTGCAACTCCTTCCCAATTTTTCTCCTTGGCTCCAACCTTGCCTCCATTATTAATGAATCCTCTACAGTACTATTTAAGTGACTTTTTCTAAATTGCAAATGTGATCATGTTGTCACTATATGTTCTGTAAATTGTTTCCCACCAAATGAGGGCAGATGCTATGTTCTTCGAATGACTCACAGGGCTCTGTATGAATCAGTTTAATCATATTAAACTCTATAGTGTTATCTTCAGTTAGTCTTTTTACATACTGTATATTCCTAAGCATGCCCAACTTCTTTAGTACCACAGATATATTATTCTACTACTGCTCTGCCTTGAATACTCTATACCTCAACGCCTACTGTAATGTAATAACTTTTAGAAGTTATTAACATACATTAATTGCACATAACATTATTGGGAGTTCAGTGGTATTTCCATACATGCTTAAAGCATGCACCTATCAAATTCAACTTGTTTTCCACCCTTCCTCCATATCCTTCCCAATCTCTAGTAACCACTATTCTACTTTCACATCAATTGTTTTAGCTTCTACATATAAGGGATAGTATGCAGTACTATCTTTCTATGGCTGACTTATTTCACTTAACATAATGTCCTCCAGTTCCATCCATTTTGCTGCAAATGATAGGATTACATCCTTCTTTATGGCTGAATAATACTCCATTGCGTGTGTATAACACATTCTTTTTTTATCCATTCATCTGTTGATAGGCAACTGAATTGATTGCATATCTTAAATATTGCAAATAGTGTTTAATAAACACAGGCATGCAGATATTTCTTAAACATGTTTATTTATATCTATTTTGTAGATATCCCCAGGAGTGGGATAGCTGGATCACATGATAGTTCTATATTTTGTTTTCTGAGGAACCTCCAGACCTCCATAATGGCTATAACTAATTTACATCCCCACCAACAGCATATAAGACTTCTTCTTTCTTCATATCTTCACCAGCATGTTTGTTTGTTTATTTTATTTTTGATAATAGCCATTCTAACTTCTCCTCATTTTTAAGTGTTTTTCTGATGTCATCTGCTCTGTAAACCTTTCGAGGTTCCTCATAATTACTCAATTCCTTCTGACTCACACATAGTTCTTCTTGAAGTCTCAAGTTTACACTAGAAATTCTTATTTATAAAATTTTACCTCCAACTGGATATTAAACTGCCAATGGTAGGGATCTGAGGTCTTTTTTAAAAATCTCAATATTTACATCAGAAAAAAGGGGACTTCTTGATGCATATGAAGGAGGACAATAATAGATTTAAAAGACTATGGACAAGATAGAAATCCTTTGCATTTGGCACCTCATATATATTTATATAAACACTTGGCAATAAACATTAGATTTTTTCCTAATGATCTTTGTATAATAATAATATTAAACCATGAGCCAATCCACCAGCTGCAGGGTGAATGTTTTAAGGAGTATGCTGGGTAGTAAGTCAGCTGATCTAGAATGAAGAATTCATTATGAGTAATCCATGCAATAGGCAATTCACACCTAGTTATGCATTCCTCTGGAAGCAAAGAGAGGTGGAAGGCAAGGGAGTGGGTCAGCCATGTTTCCTTTCTGGCACACTATAAATCCTAGAGAAGAGAGACAGCTGCCAGCAGCCTTTGTTTTTGTTGGTTTTCCTGGCAAACAGGTCTAGAGGATAGAAGAGAATGAAAGTCAAACAAAAGCAAAGGGGGTTATGTTGACTGTAAGTCACACTTGTATTTTGGGAGGTGACTCTGATGGACGGAACAGCATCACATTGATTCCAAACCATAATTTGAAACTAGTTAGAAGAAAAGAAGAAAAGACCATAGCAGAATGGGGGGAAATAGACCAAAATCACGGGGTTAGGCTACCTTTCTAACAAATACAGAATAAAAGGGAGACACCTGCAGATTCCGTCTTATTTATCTTCTTAAGATAAATAAGACTAATTACAAAGGGAGATTTTAAATATTTGTTTAAATTTGAGTGACACCCTTGGGATTCCAATTTGGAAGTTTATTGCACAAATCTAGTATGCCCCTGAAGACTTTCAAATAACTTTTTTTCTGTGCCATACCATCTTGCTATCAATGCACAAAAGTACAACTCTGAGAAAATCAAGGCTGATAGACTTTAAAATTAACATGGAAAAGTCACAAACACCTTTGAGCCTGGCTTCACCACTTACAAGTTGAAGGAACTGAATTCTGGCTTCCTTCTTAATAAAATGGGCTAATTCTTATCATGCCTTATTCATGAAGTTATCATTAAAATCAAGTAAGAAAAATGAAAGCATTTGTTGTGCATGCAAAAGATCAAAAGAATCCTTTGAATTTGCTTAAAAAATTCTATAAGGTTGAGGGAACTAAATGATAGCAGCATCCTGAAGCATTTATGCTTGAGTTTTCTCCTTGTAAAACTGCTTACTCCTCTCCTGGCAGGCCCAGGGAAGTAAACACAGGAAGAGTGAACCATTTGGTACTGAGCAAATAAAATTGGAGAAGGGCCCTGCAGGGTTATGGGTAATATGCATAGTATGAAAAGTGTATTTCAGAATCCTTCCTAAAACCAGACCTCCATGTTTTACACAGTAAAACTTTCACTGCAGAGATTGTATTCAAAATATCTGTCTCCTCTCCTTGGCCCCATGTGAACTGTAAACCTGGCTCATTCTCAGTCCCTGGGTAGTTATTCTGACCCTGCCTTTCCAGGGCAAGGGCAAGGAGGTGGCCTGAAGAAGGGAAGGTAATTAAAGTGGTCATCCATTCAGAAGAAAATTGAGTCTGCTAAAGGGGAAAGGGCAGGGAGATGGTGTAAAGTTCTTGATGACTGGAGCAACAGGAAGAAACGCAAGACACAAAGGAGGGAAGAAGGCAGAGACTTAGTGTTGTCCTGACAACCAGAGCCCCTGTTGCGCATGGTGACTTTACCTCACAGGGAGAGCTCCATGCTCTACTCTGGGCATAGAACCACCACCACAGGAGACAAGGATGGGAAGGGAAGTAGTGGTGGGGGGAGAAGTGCTAAGTAATTACGTGCTCTCTACTCAGAAGAGGCTGACCTCCAAACTTCTGTGGATATTAGAGGTAATAGAGGAGGCTGGAAAACAACAGACTTGAGAACAAAAGATATATATGAGAAGCAGATGTCTAAGATAAAGAAGCAGGAAAAACACTGAGAGGAGTGTGGAGGAGAAGGAAAGTGACTGTAATGAACAGAATCATCTGGTGTGGCATTATAAGAAGATATTTGTTTCTAGTTTCCTATTTATAGGCTGAATTTCAAAACCTTTCCAAGTAGAAAGCTATCTATTCTGATACTAAGGATATAAGGACAGAAAGGTGGCAACTCCAGAATCTCTGCATAGTAAGAACTTTGGGGGCACCAGCGTGTGATTAGAAAATATGGGTAATACATAAAATTGGAAAAAAAAAAAAAAAAAGAAAAAGAATAAAGAGAAAAAAGAAACCATAGGGGAGAGAGGTTGAGGGACTCGACACTCCATTTACATGGCAAGCCGCCTTCCCAGGAGGGAAAATTCCCTGCTAGAACTCCTTTGATGCCGGCATTACATTATAGCTGGATTAAAGTATATCTCCCACCAGTTCATGCTTACTCTCTCCCTGCTCCAGTATCAAATAGGTCTATTCCTAAACAAGACAATGGGTGAAGACTCTAAGGTCAGAGGTAAAACACTTGCCTACCATGCACAAGGCCCTGGGTTCCCTCTCCAGTACCTCAAAACAAAAACAAAAATGAAAACACCTTAGTAGATGTATTATTATATGTCTAATACACCTTAGTAGATATATTATTATATGTCTCTGGGCTTCTGGGATCCAAAAAGTCCTTGAGTATAGGAAAAACTAGCTTATAGAGTATTAACAAGATTCTTTCCACTTAGATGTCCAGCTGGTCTCACCATGACCATAGACTGTTTCATTCTGTTCTGAAAGAATCAGCTCTAGCACTGAATTCTTAAGGGATGGAATTCACTCAAAGGGGCAACTTTTGGCAGTACACACTGCTCAGAGAGAGAAAGAAGAATATGCTGAAGATCCATCAGAACACACTAAAGGGTAAAAAAGAAAGCAACTTGGCATGTCTAAAAGTCACTGGCACTATGGAGTGGGTGGACTGGTGCCCTCTGAATCATGATGTGAGATGCAGAATGGCTTGGATACCATCACCATCAGGGCAATTGAACTATGATTGCAAAATAGGTCTCCCTCAAGAAAAGTGAATGGGTATTGTTTAGCCTGCAGCGCCACCTGGTGCCTACAGGAAGAATTCTGGTACACACTCCCATCTAGCAGTAGCTGGGCAAGTCTTCCTGTGACAAATTTAATTTTTAATGTGTGTGTTTATTTATTTATTGTTTTTATTAGTGCATTATAGTTATACATAATAGTGGGGTTTATTTTTACATCATAAATACATAAAACATAATTTGCTCCATTTTCTGTGATAAATTTTAAAAACAATGTGGGCATAACCCAGATTCTTTTTCTGAGAGGATAGCTAGAAATATTCAAAACATGGTCAAAGGTTACCTTTTACTTAAAAGTAGATTTTATCCTTTAAAAGTGTTTCAGTGCCTGGAATATTCTTCAGCCTAAATCATTCTAAATGATACCTGTCTCAAAAGGTCTAGTTCCAAACATACTTTCCTCTCCATTTATTATCTCTTACCCCCTAAACAACTTCATGTGTTAAAGCACTATTATTTCCATTAGAGAGTAACTGTGGCAAAGGCAGATTAAGTGACTTGCCCAGGTCACAGGTACTAAGCCTCAAGGTAGGATTTTGATTTAGATCTGTCTGACTTCAAGATTCATATTCTTTCTTTCCCAAGTGGAAGGAGAGAGGTCTAGAAGAAGTAGGGAAAGGGCCATGCTTTCTGAGAGGGTAAACTCAATGCAGCCTCACAGTGGGGGGCCCAGGGAAGTCAGGGGCACTGTACTCTTTTGGAAAGGGTAGTGTCACCAGAAGAATAGATGGACTGGAAAGCCCCAAATAAAAATTTCTTTGCTTGGGCCCAATCATGACTAGGAATTGTAGTTGCCCAGAATTGTAGGTATGCCCTATGGGGAAGGGCTGAAAGACTGCTTCCATTTGCATTTCTGTTCCCTAGCACTGCTGAAGAACCACTGAGGGTTTCAGTAGTGATAAGCAGAGGGACTGATTCAAGTGGAATGGCATGTAATCTTACACATTCATTCATTTGACACAAATTAAGTAAGTGTCTCCTAGGTATCAGGCTAGGTGCTTAAGATTTAAGGATGAATAAGATAGTCCCTGCCCTCAAGAGTCTTAGGGAGTATAAAACTGTTATGAAAACATTAATGTGGGGTTGGGGTTGTGGTTCAGTGGTAGAGGGCTCGCCTAGCACATGTGAGGTGCTGGGTTCGATCCTCAGCACCACATACAATAAATAAAATAAGAAAGTGTTGTGTCCACCTACAACTAAAACAAAACAAAACAAAACAAAACAAAAACATTAAGCTGTCAGAGATGTAGTTAGAGATTGGCAAGAAATACCAATAATGTGACTCAGGGAACAAAAGGCTCTGAGATTTAAGTAACCTTGACATTCTGCATTTTTTTCCCTTAACTTTTACAGTGACCACTCCTGTACTTGAACTTGAGTATATGAAAATAAAAGAGCATATGCCACATACAAAAGTGTAAACACACAATCCACAGGCACAAGACAATCAGCTGTCATCCACTTGTTACAACCTTAAAGGCACATTCAAGTGGAGACTGTCAGTACATGACATGATGGGCACAACATCTTTAAACGAAGATGGGTGTAGAACAAGCCACACCTAAGAAAGTTGTCAGGGGGACCGTGTGTACAGTAAGTGTATAGTAGGTGAAACTGCTGGGGTCCATTCTGGCCTGGCCTGTAGAGGTCAACAGCTTCCCTTTGGCATCACCCAAAAAGAGTTCCTTGTCACTAAAGAGGTACAATGCAATTTGGGCAAAGCTGTCACTGTGAAAAGTTAATTTTGGCACCACTAAAAACAGCCCAAGTCAATGATTATTGGTAGGCCAGGAGTTAACCTGACATGAGAAACCTTAAGACTTAATTTGAGTTAATTTTATATCTAGAACTTCTGCAGAAGTATTCATTTTTC
Source organism: Glaucomys volans (assembly GCA_020662805.1). Classification (NCBI taxonomy): domain Eukaryota; kingdom Metazoa; phylum Chordata; class Mammalia; order Rodentia; family Sciuridae; genus Glaucomys; species Glaucomys volans. The sequence goes on from JAJEJO010000210.1 coordinate 48,342, forward strand.
CAGAGTAAGTGTTTTTCTAGAGAAGGTGTGCACAGGAAGAGATCAGGTATAAAATACAACAAGGCCAGAGTGGATGAAAGTAAGGGAGCAAAAAAAAGAAATGTGATCTGTGTAACTCTGAATCTTAATTTTGATACATTTTCTCTACTTTTGGATAGGATGTAGAATAGTGATATCTAATCAATCTCTAAGTAGCTCAGGGGTGCTTTAAGAATAAAATAAGAATATGCAGACAGAAGTAAGTTTATATGCTACCACCAGATACATGTGTTCCTGGGACCAGCCAGATGGAAAGCAAGATATTAGACAAGTAAGTCACAGGGGCTTTCTAGTGAGACCAATTCTAGTGTTACTCCTTGGTGAGAAAGCTTGCACAGAGGGAGGCAGTGTGCAGTAGTATAAAGTACATGGGTGCTAAAATCAGGATGACTTATGTGGAATCTTGGGTGTGGTATTTCCTAGTTCTATAAATTCAGAAAAGTTATTTAATCTGAATATAATTTTCCTCACTTGTAAAATGTGGAAATATAAATCTATCTCACAGAATTGCACATTAGTACATAAAGTACATAGTTGCTTACCTGTACAGTTAGGATGTAATGAATTCAGTTCCTTTCCTGTTATAATTTTTTGTGTCCTTTCAGTGGCAAGCCTTGTGTTTCCCGCAGGAAACAATCAGTGTTATAAAAACCACTTATCCATCTGCTACTTACACATACCCACCAAGAAAAGATGCCCTTTAAGTGGAGTTCCCTCCACAGAACAACTATGACTCTGGAATGACCTAAGACAATTGTGAAAGCAAGGGAGTTCATGGTCAACTATCCCCAATTATCCTTAAGGGTGGTGGACATTCCATCTAGCAGCACAGAACTCTCCAATGGTCTGCCATAATCTTATCCTAACCTTTCCTAGCAGATGGTTTGTAGAGAGATATCTTTTCTAAGAAAACAATTCCATGGCCTGACCTAAGTTCCAGAACTTCCCATTTAATTTTCTCCTGGATTCACTGCTTATTGGACTCATTATACCTGCACATTCTTTTTTTTTCCTCTGTATATTTCTCTGACTTTACATTTTACTTTCTCTGCTTAAAAAGTAACAGAACCTTTTCCCTTTTCCTGACTTTATGCCTGGTGTCCCCACCACATATGCACACATACAACTCTCTCTTTCTCCCCTCTCTCTCTCACTCACTCTTTAGAAATCTTGATGAAGATGCCAGGAATGTGTCTGCTGCCCTTTTGACACAGGGTCTGATACCATCTTCAGGGCCATGGGGAGGGCAGAGCCCCGGACGTGGCATTCACGTACTCTACTGCTGGCCTGGCTCCTATTTTTATCATGGCATGGCTCTGGGCATCCAGGCAGGGAGCTGGTCCAACTTCTTCTCATTCCTTTACTCTACATCAGACTCCAAAATAATCTCACCCCTTACCTTGGCTGGATCTTCTTGCCCCAAACCTTCTACCATCAATGGAGCACAGTACATCTCTCCTTCCCTTTAACCCAGACTAGTTCTGAGTAGTTTTCCAGTTCCCTAGCTCTGATTTTGATGCATGCAGGAATATTATCAAGTTTCTTCTGTTTTCGGACATGAGCAGGGTTTACACAAGCTGGATTTGCTTCTTGGCTTAGACTGCTACCCCCACACACCCTGCCCCTACCAAATAAGGAGTGCTCCTTGTTACATAATTGGACGTTCCCAGTACAGAAGCTGACATACAAGGTCAGGCGCGCATGCGTGCAAGACTTCCCTTTGACTTAACAATGCCTTTTTTGGGCATCTAACTTCTCTTGAGCTCCCCTCCCTTACTCTCTCCACACCATCAACAATCAAGAGAGATTTATAAGTCTGGCTCAGATCAGAACTCCTCCAACCTTAGCTTAGAAGGAGGGGTCATGAGGTTAAATTTACTCTGTCTTTTTTTTCTGCCTTGTAGGCTAGGGAGAGAATATGCTTATAATTTGGCAGAAGTCCCTGGAGCCCAAGGGAGCTATGTATATAGGTCTTTTAAGGGAGAGGAAAGAAAGCTGGAAGCAGAATAAACTTGTAAATAATACTGCTTGTAAATAATACTGGAGGTTGGAAAATGAGGCTGTTTTAAGGAGGAGATGCATCCAAATCCATGTGGCTGTATTATCCTTGGTGCCTAACTGCAGTGTGTTCATAATAATTAAAAAAGTGGAAGCATTCACCTCAGATATTCATACCAGATATTCTTGCTCCATAAGCCACAGAACTTAAAGGAAGAGAACCCTAGTACTTTCAAAAGGATACGGCTTAGCTAACTGTGGTTTCAGAGAGAACAAACATGTGACCTTTTAGGCAGCAGTCAAGGAGACATGGGGACACTGGGACCTCATATCATAGCCCTGTATGTGTGGGGGTCAGGGTGGGTGCAGTGGGGAAGGTGCTGTAGCTCTAGGGAGATATCAAGTTCCTTGCTTACTTGCTTACTAAAGCAAATAAAGCTAGTGTGTGGCATTAAATAAGTCACTATTTTTTAAAAAATAAAAATTGCAAGCTGCCCAGGGGACAGTAATACAGGCTGACTTTAGGAGGGAACAGTGCCCTTTTGGTTATGTGTGAGATATAATTTGGATTCTACAAATTATCTGATAATCTCTTCTTGGGGAATATTTGCAACTTGGAGCCCAAGATTTTTTGGTTGGCTTTATCCCTGCAAATTACAGGGCAAAGGTTCTGATCCTGAAAATTAAAGAATCATTATTGCTGAAAATTAGAATAACCTGGGTTCAAATTTCATGTGTGCTATTTGTGACCTGTCATCTTGATGTAATAACACAAATTCTTTGTAAGTCTTAGTTTCCCCATGTTAGAAGTGGGATTCACAATACTTGTTCCATGTGGCTTTTTAAGGGATTAAATGATAGAATATATTTGAAATGTTCAGCACAATGTCTGCATGAAGTAAATAAATCAACAAATGCTTGCAGGATAGTAAATACCTTGAAGCTGATGAGATGATCAATTTTTACACTCTGAATCCGGAAGTAAGGCCCATCTTTTCCAGGTCTACCATACACCCAGGGACTTTCTGGTATGAGACAATGGCCACGGAATGGCAAATCCTTAGGCCCTGGAGGGGGAATTGGTTCTTTCTTCACATACCATGACTTATTACTTCCTATGTTAAGGAGGCTTCTGGAATACTGTGAAACCAGCACAAGATCCTTGAGAAGACGATCAAGAATATGAAAAAGAAGGGAATAGGGATTTACAGGGAAAGTCAGAAGGTTTTGAATGGTGAAGGATGAGATTATAGTCTATGGAAGCACAGGATGAAGAGAGTGCCAAGAAACTGCAGTTCTACTTTCTCTGCAGCTAACAGAAAATGAAATGGGTTAAGGATAAAGTTTGACTAGGTACAAGTTAAGAACTTTTGGCTAGAAGGGATATGAGATAACTACCCTAGTTACAAAATACCATTACTTGGAAAGATCTATAATGAATAAGAATAACAGTCTATAGATACAATAAGGTTTTCAAAAGTAGCCAAAAATTTGTTCTTTTACAATATTTACCAAATACATTCAGAATTTCCTGCCTTTCTAAATAGTGATGGCATTCCATAAGAAAACTGAGAAGAAAAACAGGAATGAAAAGTGAGGAGCAAATCAAGGAAAATTCAGGAGCAAGCCCTCTCTGATATAATTTACAGCATGAGTTGCATGTAGGTTTTGATAGTTTTCATTCACCAGACATGTATCTATCCAGCTAACTGAATCTAGCAGAAGGGTCAAGGGATGGGGATAGAAAGGTGAGGATCTTAGCTTGATTCCAAAGCTGTTCCTATTAGAACAGATTCCAGCAGTTCTCCCCACTCATGTCACCAGGAGCACCAGTAAACCTGGAAAATACTATGGAACTATATATTTCACTTATGCTTGTCTGTACTGGACAGGGGCCCAGGTGTTCTGCTTCCTAATACAAGACTGGGAGTGCTGTGGTTGTTGCTTTAACAAATGAGCCACTGGCACAAAATCACCTTAAAAGACCTCACAAAACCTTCATTGTTTAGAAGTCCAACTGTGTATGGCTCAGAGAAACAGACACAAAAGGGACAGAGGTAATTGGAAGAAGGAGATTGGTATGGGGTGAAGTATCTTGGAGACATAAAAAGTGGAGCTAATTTGTAGCCATTAGTTGAAGGCATTAGAAACAGAAAATATGTGTTATTATTCTTTCTTTTCCGAAGGGCAAATACTAAGAATCAACATTTATTGGATATCGAAAGTGAGATAATACTGTTAATTCTGTTTTCTAGATGAGGAAACCAAAAAAGCTCAGAAAATTTAAATATAGAATAGTAGCCTACTGTAGTAGATAAGAACTTGGGCTTTTGAGCAGCTGGGTTTGAATGGTGGCTCACCGCTCATTAGCTTTGTGTTTGTGTGTAAGGCCTTGAGTTTCAGTGCTCACCTGCATTAAATTGTAAAACATGAGAAAGCAGGGACCATGTCTATTTTGTTCACTAATGACCAGCTTTTGCTAATATACAATTTTTTTTTTTCCTGTGAATAAAGAAGCAAGACCAAATAAATCCCAAGTTGTTTAAAGAGAGAGAGAAGCATTTTAAGGTAAAGTGGGACGAATGCTACAAAGCAGCCTGGCCAAATCTGTACCACCCAGCCAAAAGATAGCTCAGACTAGGGAACACAACTACTATTTCTTTAAATCCTACACGCTCCCTACTAAGGGACTGCCACCTGGCTTGAAAGATTCTCAGTCTATATTTGACTGGTGAAAGTCTTTCCCAAGTCTGTTGTACCCCTAAGGGCTTGCTTCCCTTGTACTTCACTTTCCTGCTTAGATTTCCAAGTATCCTCCCTACATGAGATACCAGTTCTTCCATGACCTTCATGTAATTCTCAGGATATAGTTCTATCTTCTTTTCTGGACTGGCCCAAGCCATTTTGTTTTCTGAGCTATTCAAAATTTTAGGCAAACTTCCTCCTATCTCTTAAATACAGATCTTAATCTTTTCTAAGTTTCTCCTGATAGACCTATACTTTTATACTCCTACTGAACAATTTCTTGTGTTCTGAAACTAATTCATCACGTAAATGACAGTTGGCTGGGGGTTATCAACAATCACATATTACCTAGTGGTGGGCTCTTTCCATTTTTTAAAACACTTGGAAGATAAGCAAAGGAAAGTCCAACAGAGAGAGAAAAGACATGAAGGCCTAATTAGCAACAGTCATAGGGGACTGAATAAAACATTAGAGAACTTCATTTTTCAGTATAAAGGTATTAAGAAGGGTAATGTTTATTCCTTTATCAAATATTTAATGAATTGACTATGCCTCAGGTCCTGGGTAAGTTGCTGGGGATACAAAACTAGTTCTGGTCTCAGGCAGGTTTCTATCTAAGTCCTACAGACCTTTTGGGAAGGATATTTCATCATTGTTAGTGAGGGAAGAGCTTTATATCAACAATACTGATCTGTTTTCTCCATGTCTTTTTTATTGTTTGTCATCACAGTGACTACATATTGTTAGTTAAGAGCAATGTCCACTCTATCAAGGTAAAGGTACAGGCTTGGGGACATAAATGCACTGGAGAACTGATCCCAGAGAAGGCAGAGTTTAACAGAAGTCTGTTAAGATCACAGGCAGTGTCTGTAATTCAGTGTTTTATGCCAGAGGTCTTACAGAATCAGGCACATTTACATGAGGTGATTAAAAAAGCTTTCTGATAGTCTTCTGGCAATCTTCATTTCTGTATCCTGTACCAGACAGTCTACCTTCTCTTATGGCCAGTTTTCCTGGACTTGACACTTACCCTTCCTAGTACAGAAGTCACCATTGTGTCCAATTTCCATGCAATTTGAGAACCTGATATGAAGGAGAATTTAGCAATCTTACCTTTGAATTAGGGTCCCAAAGACAAAACGAAGAAATTTCTGCATGTTTTCAGTACATAGCCATTTCCACTGTTTCATTAACAGCAAGAGGATCAGATCCAGGGCTGTGTCAGCTAACTCTGTCTCTGTTCCTGAGGGACACAAAGGCATCAAAAGTAATTCAGAATCCCAATTGAGGAATGTCTTTTAATGCACTGGGTGTCACTGGGGTCTTCTCTATCTTCATACCCATCATCTTGTACTTTTCCTTTTAATCCCTCTGCATTGAAATGAAGAGAGATTTACTTCATACCTAGAAAGTTCAGTGATAGGCTCTGTATGTATTTACAATTCTTCTGACAACTAATATATGTATTTATCATTCTTCTGTCAACTAATAAGTGTTCTTACCCTTTTAAAAGATTTTACATAGAATTATTTTACCTACCTAGCTTCTGTTTCTCCTTTATTTCACCAGGATGCTGAATTCATCTTGTTCCAAGTAAGAGCTCACAATTGGTGACTAACTGGAACTGGCAAAGCTTTGTCTCTTCCTTGCCTTCCACTCGCCCCCACAATTCGTCATGGAAATGTTGTGGGCAGAACTGAGGAAAGATTTGGGCTTCATTTTCCTGCAAAGCCTTGTTTTGATAGCATCTCCATTACACAGAGCTGTGGGGTTGAGATTCAGGAGGCTCCAGTTCGATTCTAAGACAACATGTGGTTCTAGGAAAAGCTCCACACCTCTGGTAAAATGCCATGACATTTGCTGATTTCTTCCCTGTTTTGAAGATGTCTGGAAGGGCCACAAATGAGCTTACACTCATGCTAACCTAGAGTTTCCAAACGTGTATTTTATGGAGTGAAATATCCATTTGCTAAACCTGTGTGTGGTGGGGGGATATCACTTCTGATTTGCTTTCTGGAGACTTCCCAGGAATACATAGTATTCCACAATGAATCCGAGGTTTCTGGTACTATTGCTGTATCTAATTTTATAATTAATCATCAATAACAACTTTGTTAGTCTAGGACCAATTAGACTTTCCCAAGCTCACCTCCTTTAAGAGTCCTCTACACATGAAAAAAAGAAGGCTGATTTCTCACAAAACAGAAGGGAGACCAATAAAGTAGAAGAAGAGGATTGAGAGGGAGGGAAGAGAGGAGGGCACAGGGAAGTTTTGGGGAACAAAATTTACCAAATTATGCTAAGTCCATATATGAATATATCACAATGAATCTACTTATGTACATAATCATAATATAATCATCATCATCATCATCATCATCATGATAATAGGGAGATTGACAGAGCAGATAAATCAGAGGAAGGGGGAAGAGGAAAGGGAAGGTACTAGGAAATGTGATCGAACTGTTATGTGCATATATAAATATGGCATAACGAATCACACTGTTATGTGTAATTGTAATGTATCAATTAAAAAAAGAACATAAGTGATTTGGATGGATCTGCTAGAATTGAATCCCATTTCCCTACAAAGGCCGTCTAATACATACTTTCTTTTTCTGTATTATATTTCAAGCAGGCATGAGGCTGATGAATTGCTTTCTAGTCATTTACTCAAAAATGGGCTATTCCAATTCCTGGGAAATAGAATTCTTCTCTATTCTGTTTCTCTATCCTATTTTTGCAATTGTTTGGAGCTGCCACCATGTGGTAACACTCAGTCATAGCAGTAAAGAAGAAAAAAAAATAAGGCAAACAAGGTACTGCCAAGTCCTCTTGAAGAAAATGGTAAGTTTTCTATCATATGAGCATTTTGAGTTTCTCAGGGCTAAAGAAGAAAGGCTCAGACATAAACTATCCTTTTAAAGATAATATATTCAAAATTTATAGGGTTGATTTGGGCCAGAATGGCATGACATTATCCATTCCTTTTATCTACAATTTTTTAGAGTTCTCTGATGCTTTTGCTCTCAAACTATTTCATTTACTTAAATACATGTGAAAGCATGGGATTGTAAATCCCCTTTTTCACATACTTAAACTGAAGTCTGTAAAGTAGAGGTCAGGTGATTTATTCAGTAATGTGAGAGACAATAGTAAAACTGGCTTTTTTCTCTTCTGAACCCAAGATTTTGTGATTCCTTTATTCTCATCAGAAGTCTTTCTCTTGGTGGAATTGATTTACTTTCCTCTTTTAAGTTGTAGTTCAGCAGACATACTAATTAATATACAAAGCTCCAAATTCTTCCTCAAATGCATCTGCCTTTCTTCTCCTGGGAAGCAAACCTGCCCTGCCTCAAATGCTACAAAGTAGGAAGTGAACCTCAACCTCTTCTCTCTCCCTGCTCTGGCCTGGGGAACAAGGTGGTATCATTTGCCATGGCAGTAAATACAGAAGGAATAGATCTAGGGAAAAAGATGAATTCTGTCTTAAACATGCTGTATTTCAGCTGCTCTGTGGTCTGTCCACAGGGAGGTGTATCATTCAACATTTAGGCATCAGTAGCATATGTTTGAGAGTAAGAGCCAACAGTACAGCTGGGATTACCCAGGGACAGCATGAGAGGAAGAACAGAGCCCAAACTAAGGCTACAGAGGGCTGGTGGGGAAAACAAAAAAGTGGGCCAAAAAGGGACCACAGGAAGATGGACAGAAAACCAGAAAAGTGGCATCACTCATGACAGAAGTTTCTAGACACGGACAGTGGTCCCATATGCCAGAGTATGTCAAAAATACCTTAAATAAGACATTATACACATGGATCTTCTGCTGGGTTACAAACTCCTGTGTGTGTGCCCTGCATCACTATTTGACTTGGCTTTAGGGACTGTGTTCTACTCAACACTGGAGTACATGTGGCTTGGTCAGTTAAACCCATAAGAAATTAAAGCTATGAAACGCATCTATCCCAAGTTCTCATGGACTTCACCTGTCTCCCTTCTCTGTGGGAACAGAGACTTTTCCATTTACCTGAATCACTGCTGCTAAGGTCCTGGGATAGCATGGCTGCACCTGACAAGCAATCATCCACATAATCTTTGGAGATTTGTTCTGGATCTTTTACTGGGACTTCTGGTGGCTGCATTTCCAGTAACTTTGTCTGCTTTTCAATAAAGGATTCCATCCCAGACATGGATAAGATCTCTGACTCCTGAAGAAACAGCCAGGGGCATATTACATAAAGAATACAGAAAGTACAGGAGTAAAAGCAGCACTGTAGGTTTCCCTAAAACTTTTGTGCAGGCTCTGGAGACTCTGCCAAAATACCATGAGTATAGAACCCACTGACTCTAAGGCCATTCTATAAAAGTTTCTTTTCTTTTTGACTCAAATTTCAAGTCTCCCTGGGATATCACTTTTGCACATATTCTTGGTTATCTCTTCTCTTCCAGAAACTGGTTTTTCTTCTCATCCTGTCATTCTTTATTCTAAACCCAATTCCTTAAGAAGCCAACCTGCCAACCCAGAACAGTTAAAATTCAAAAGCAATCAGAGAAAATACTTTTAACATAAAAATGTGAGACCTAGATATTAGTTAAATTCTTTGGCAAGACACCTAAGTTCTTCTTGACTTCAGAGAATGTTTCAACCACCTACTACCATGGATCTTGATTCCTATAGTTCTCTGGGCTTTGGTTCTTACCACATTGCGATCCTGGAGACAATAGAGAATCCTTTCATGTACTTCATTCACACTCAGGGCTGGAGAAATTTTACTGGATGAGAACCTCAGTCTGGACCTGGTACAGTAACAAAGGGCAGAATATAGTTTATGGTCTTTATTCCTATACAAAGGGCTGACCAAAATTGATAATACATAAAAACAACAACAACAACAACAACAACACAACAACAACAAAACACACACACACACACTTATTCCTGTGGTGGCTTATGGTACTCAGAGTTGCCAGGAAAGATTTGGGCCTTAAATCCTCCAACTGCCAGAATATATTTCTTCATAGATAGTGCATATACTCTGCACTCATTAAAAATTTGTTGAAGGTTAAACAGACAAAAAGCATGGACTGAGAGTTTTTGTTATTGTTGTAGGTAGCCTTTTTGGACAACCATTCCGAATAAACCAGAGAAGGGATTACCAAGTGATAACCTCGATATTTCAAGAAACAGAACTAATAAGCACAGGCATCATGGTCATCTTACAAAATATGGGTCAGTTAAAAAAGGCCAAGTATGGTGAGTCTGGCATTGCTGGATATTAATATGAACACACATACAATGACAGTCACACACACACACACACACACACACACACACACACATTCTCTTTCCATATGGGCCCATATTCAGATGAAATTTCCAGTAAGGGTAAGTGTGGTGCCCTTGCCTTCCACATGTTGGTGTGGAGTGATGCCAAGGAACAACTGGGACTTTAGTGCAGGATGCCGTAGCAGTCAACTGGTTACTAAAATAGGCCCTGCAGGTTTCCATTATAGCCTTTTCCTGTTTATTGTTAGTATACGCAGTTTCTAAGCCAAGATTTCCAGAAATGACAGCAGAGGTGAGTTATGAGCCTTAATTCTTAATAGGAAAGAAATATCTCCATTTTTCAGATGATAGAAAAGAGAATATCCATATTCTACAGTTTTCCTTCTTGTAAAAAAAAATCCCTCGTCAGCAGGGTGCTGGGTTCCTGCTCTAAGGGAGGACGAAGTAGCCCAGGGTCTGGCTTTGCCTAAAAATGGTTATGTGTGTCCCATCTCCTCTTTTCTAGGGCTTGAGATGGAGGCGGGCTTTGGTTGAAGACTAAGGATCAACCTGGTAACTGGGGGAAGGGTCTCTGAGCCACTGAAAGGCTTCTCACTTGCTAGACTTCTTGCCTTCTGTCTGGGACTTGCTTTCATTCTCGGCCTCACTCAGCTCTTCTGTGGGACTCTGGGGTTCAGAGCGAGGAAATGCTGTCTTCAAGGTGTCCACAATAGCACTCACCACCATCTGCAGGGGTCAGAGGTGCAGGGTCAGTACAGCCATTTACATCCCCAGATGGAAAATGCCAAACAAAAAGAAGTCATCTCACTGTGCTTTATAAATAGGATGAGTAGAGAACCAGGCTACCTAGCAGAGCTTTATCCATCAGGAAAGCCAAATACCTGCCAATGACAACAATCTTCCCTTTTCTCTATGGCCATAAATATCCTCTTCCATGCAGAGTAAGACAAACAATGCCATGGGGAAAGAAGCCAAAACAAACAGCTGGGTAAATAAAAACCTGAGTTCAGTAGGCTAGTGATTTTTTTCCTTTTTATATAAAAAGGTGGTTTCTAGTTTCTAAATTGATATTACCTTCAACATGATGGAACAAGTGGAAATAATAGAGGTATAAGGAAAAAAAAGAATGAAAAAGATGATAAAAATAAAAAATACAGTCTAGGGACATAAATAATATAAACATGCTTCAGGTAATTCACACAGATCAAAGAATTTGTTTTTTTGTAGTTGAGTCAAACAATTTATATCAGTAAAGAATGAAAATCACTGGGGTCAGAATTAAGAAAACTAGAGTTACATAAAGTTTTCCAGTCACAAAGATAAAACCAAATAATCTTCAATGAAGAATAAGAATCATCTCTATTTCTCAGAATGGGAAAATGACATACAGATATTTGCTAAAGAAGAAGACACAAATAAACAAAATCCTGAAATATTAATGACAAGGAAGGAAACAGTTTTTTTTTTCTTGGTGCCTCTTGCTCTTTAACATTGCTGGTCCAGAACAGCACAGACCTTCTTTGAGTCGTTCTTGGACAAACCTGCACAAGGAGCACAGCACAGCTAAGACAAGGCTGAACAGTCAAGAAGGCTACAGTGCAGACTTGAGAGAACAAATCAGGGAAGGAACACAGAGGACAGCATGAGCATAGATAAAGTAGCTCAGGAAATACAACTTGCTTTCTAGGCTCAAAACTACAGTGTGTGGGAGGTTCCTAATCTGTCTCATCCACTTTTGCATCACTAGCAACTAGAACAGTGCCTGACTCAAAATAGGCATCCAGTAAGATGTTGAAAGAATCAATGAATGAATTTGTCTGCATGGAACTCTGGGAGTTTTAGTGGATTCCTTTGTAGTTTGTGGTTTTTCTCACATAGCAGTAGATGTCCCCTGACATGTACCATATGAAATTCCATTTTATTTTGTGCTCCCAAGCCTAGATGAGAAGAGGCAAGCCCCACTTCTATCAATGAAACACTGTAAAACACAGGCCATCTTCTGATGAACATAAATATCTGGTTTTTGTCCTGGAGACTGTGATGGTAACAGCTGGTAATCATAGCTTATAAATTCTGAAGTATTCCAGATTATCTTCTCCTACTATGTCCACAGGTGCTAAGACACCCTCTTGAATAGGGTATGAGTCTCTGCATACTTTGTTCTCCATCAGAGAATCATAACACCAACTGAACTCCAGGTTAGTGTCCTGCCTTGGGGCTCTCTTCACTGATAACCCCACTAGGAATGACCTTTCCCACTAGAAAAGACACTCCCTACCATTATCCATGGATATTTACTTCTATTCTTACATGCCTCTACTGCATGCAGTAACAATCACATTCTCCCAGGAGATGTATTCACACTTAGTCAGGGCTACTATCTCCTAATAGCTGTTCACTGTGATTTGGCAAGCTGATGATACAAACAATATTTGGCAACAAGTCTCAAAAATTCTAGTCCACATTTTACTGACTGCTCTGTGTTGTCTTGCCCCATAGCCCACCTCCCTTATTTTTTAGGTAATGCCTCTGTTCTGATGAACACTCTACATCTGCAGAAAGAAATGAAAGCTGAGCATAGTAGATCTGCTGGTACCTTATCTATTCTGGAGACCATGAATGGTTTCTTGACAAAGGCAATGCGAGCATCTGTATTCAGAGCAAGAAATTCCTGCACCTCTTCACTGTTAGCAATTTCAGGAATGGCACAGAGTTGCTGCAAAATTAAGACACAAGGATTTTAAAGGAATTTAGAGAAATCCCAGTTCCTAGATCTCTCCACCTTGGCTTGGGTGGGTGGGAGTCAGAATGAGGGCAAAGGCAAAAAAGAAGATGCTGACCTTGAGGAATGATTCCAGAAGGCTCTTTCGGGCTTCCACTCTGTCACTATCCATGTTCCCAAATGGAAGATCTGGAAAGAGCTTTTTAGGACCCTTCACATCTTCAAAATGAAACAAAAATACTTCCTTAACATTTATAGAGAGTTATCCAATGTAAAACAAACAATTATTGAATATATTTTCCTGACCTTTTTGTTTTAAATTTCAGGGGTTCCAAATATGCCCCCAGGATGTGATACCTAGACTCTCACTACTAATCAAGATAGCAGTTACAAGAGAGGGCTTTGAATTCTAATGGTCCAGGTTTGGGCTCCAAACCCTACAATAAAAATGACTGCAGGAAAAGTGCATAATTTATCTGTGACTTTGTGTTTCTTTCAGTAAAAGGGAGATGACGGCATCTATCTCATAGGCTACTATGAGGACTGAATTAACTAACACATGTAAAATATTTAGAAGAGAACCTGGCCCATGTTTTCAAGCTTGACTCAATATTAGTTATTATTACTAAGAAAGAAAATAAACAATTATGTTTAAAAAACAAAGTAGACAGTGACTAGCTTATATTTACAGTTAAGTTTTATTACACTTTCTTATTTTCCCTGGGCCTTTGAGGTGTCAAACAGCACACAAAAGGCCTAGTTGTTAAAGGAAAGAAAGTGACATGAATTTCTGGATAATATTTTAATATTTAAAACTGATTATGTTTCTGGAAAAGTTAATTTAACTCTATCCTATGGGCACAGGTAGAAATGTGAATGCATTTAGCACCAAAGGACTACCTCAGAAAGAATGTGATCAGAGCTGTCTAGCACAAAATCCCCAAACTTTCAAAGCAAATTTGGGGAAGAACATCAATGCTGCATTCTCCTCTCCACAAACCCACAGGCCACAGATCATTCACATTAGGGTAGCTAGATGTGAAAAGCAAGCAGCCAGTCAGGGACGGGGCAACTCCTGACTTTTGATGAACTTTCGTAGATCTGGTTTCTCCTCCAGACGGGTCTGTAGATTCAAGAACTCCCGGTAGCGGCGGTTCACAGTGTGGTAGGCCAGCTGCTGCAGGCCACTGCTGTTCTCACCATTAAAGGCTGTCTCATACTGTTGAAGGAACAGATTTATTGACTGAATCAGCCAGGGTTAGGCAATCTTCTATTCTGGTTTTAATGAAAACTTGTTCAATGGCCACACAGTAATAGCACAGAAGGGATAAAGGGAGGGAGATATTCCTATTCGGTTATAGAACATAACACATCTGATTGCTGCCCTGAGTTGTAATGAATAAGTCAAACTCCAAGGCAGCTGAACTGAAGAATGAGATACACTTCCTAATATATGTGGCCCAGAATGTCAGAAATGAGTTTCACTCCTCCCTACCATTACCAAAGCTCCCTACCTCAGATATTTACTTTATCTACAAAACATGGCTTCATAAATATTATTCCAATCTCAAAAGTTGAGTATAATACAGAAGGCGTAACACCTATAAAAATGATGTTAATTCTTTCACCCCTAAATTATAGGGTGGACCTTAAGGGAAAAACCATTTTGCTTTTATACTATTCAGTGATGATCTGTATTAGCTGGAGGAAGAACAAATAATCCCAAATAACACATAAACACAAATCATTTGATTGCCTGGAATGAATTAAAAGAACAAGTGTTTTAGTTTTGTACAGATTAATCTTCCTAGTTATTATTCTTAGGGCTAAAGTTTTTTTTTTCCCTAAGTATATGACATCTGTATTAGAAGTCATGTGAGGACTGGAGATGTTATCAGAGTCTGCTGCCTTTAGTGCATGGAGGGCTGGTATGTGGGAAAGATGACTTGTTCTTGTAAGTTCATAGAAAAGTGAGCACCCTGAACAGAACAGAAGCTGTGACTCAGTACAGAGGAAGACTTTGTCTCTGACAGAGTAATTAAGATACAAGAAACTGCTCTGCTCTTATTAGGAGTAGGCTATTATTATTTGGTACAGTTACTATATTGTGGTAAGTGATGGAAAAAAAGTGGGACTTGCTGGTGTTTTAAACTTTTCCATAGATAGAGGAGGGGTATTCACTATGAATTGAAGTGAGAAAAGGAGTTCTTGAGACCAGTACTCAGAAACAAAGACACAGGTAGAATTCAGGAGAGAGCTCTCAGACTTAGAGCACCTAGGAATTTTAATCTTTCTGTGGAATATGTTGCTCCTTGGGGGACAATATTCCATACTAATGTGTTCACTTCCATCACATAAACTGAAAACCTTTTTACTATTAGAAAGCATAATATTAACATCAAGTTAAAATCATACATTATGTCCTTTTAAAAATCTAAGGCCAATCTCAAACTATACATAATTGGCAGTATTGTTTTGTTGCTCATTTTTCACCTTAACCTTTTTCAATGTCAACTTAAAGTAGGTTGTAGATGATGTCAAAATTTAGCAACAACAAAAACAATGGGAGAAAGATTATGATTTAAAAATTCTCTCCATCAACTTAATTTTTCTGCTAATGAAGAGGAAAAATAACTGTTTAATATCAGTGTTAGAAGACATCATAAATATAAGATGGGGGAATCAGAAGCTGACACCTATATGTGAGAAGGGTGCATGTCATAGGGACACATGGAATTAGAACAAAAAGACAGGCAAAATGTTAACAGACACCAGTCCTTTGAGGCTAGCCAGAGCTATGTGACAGATGTCTATACTTCTAAACTTGTCTATTTTATAAGGAGTGTTTGTGTGTGTGTATGCATGTATGTAATTGCATGTTTATGATTCTGTTGTCTTGACTTCAAAATGTCATGCTAATTTTCAAAATGCTCTGTAATGATACAACTGTGTTCAGCAGATTAGAGAAGGCCCTTTTTCTCTTAACAGGACTGGAATTTTGAGGGTAAGAGTGGAGCAGTATCCAGGTTCATGCCTTATGAAGTCTTTGGACTCAATGAGAAAAGCAAGGAGAAAGCAAGTAAAATCCAACAGATAGGGTCTTGTCCAGCAATTTTTTTTTTTCTAAACTTCTTCCTTGCTTGCTTCTTAAAATATCAGTATCTTTTGTTTTTGGAAAGCAGATTATTTATCTATATTTACCTCAGAAGGTAGGAATTTTCTAATTCCTAAAGACATTCAAGCACAGACTTGGAAACCATTTGACAGAGATGATAATAAAGGAGGCTGGTTAGAACAGCTGATCCCCCCAAATGGCCTGAGGTCAGGGTGTCTCAATGTTGCCTGGAAAGTTTTATTTTTAAAATATATAGAACCCTGGGACTCTACTTTGGACATTCTCCTTCAGAATTTGTCAGGGTCTGTCAGAATCAGTGTGTTTAAAAAGCAGCCCAAGAGATTTTGAGGTATAGTCAGGACTGGGAACTATTGGAAAACCCTGAACCTCTGGTTTGTTTGTGTAAAAATAGGGTAAGAGCCTACTTTGCCTTACAAATGAGTTTCAGACCATTCACATATAGATGTTTGTTGAATTAAACATAGACAACTAAAAGTCAACTCCCTAGAGAACATGAGCTTTGTTGACTCTGATTTTTGATTGCATTCCCAGCCCATCATGAGTGCATGTAGTTTGAATTCTGTTACCTTCACAGTGTAGAGTGTATATGGGTGGAATCCAGTGCCACTGTGCTCTCGGGCAGTAATGGTGCCAGTGATACGAAGGTTCTGGATGACAACTGGGCCATCTGGACTGCTCAGGGGCTCAAAGCTGAAAGTGGTGGAGCTGAGAGGACCAGGTGGAGAGGAAGAAAGTGGAACTGGTGGCAGAGTTGGATCAAGGGAGCTCACATCATTGATGAGATCCTTATTATCTAAGCATGAGGGTCGCAGGGGCTGGATCTTTTTTGGTTCCTCTAACAAAGCTGTAAGAGAGGTAACATCTCCTTCCTCTACCTCTTTGTCTGCTGTGTCAATCTGGATCTCTGGGCAGGAGTGCAGCATGGAAGCCAGCAGGCCTGTTTCAGTCCCTGAAACCTCCTCAGTCTCTACTCCTTCATTGCCCTCAGTTCCTTCACCTTCCTTTTGCTCTAGAGCCTGGGAATCCTCTAGGGCACATAAGGCATCCTGGATCCTGTCAGAGAGGAAGTTGCCTGGGGTCATGAGCATGATGGTTTCTTTGCTCAATTCAGACAGTGGAGACTCTAGCTCTGAGTCCTCACATAAGAATAGAGGGCCTCGAATATCTGGCTGTAGGAAATGAGATGAGTTGCTTCCTACTTTTTTTTCTTCAAGTATCCCAGAAATATCTGCCTCTACAGCTTCATGGCCTTCTTCAACCTCAGGGGAGGGGCCTGACTCACTGCAGTTTAGGAGTACTGGGGCTTCTACTGGAGAAGGGGCTCTTCGTTCTGGCAGATTTTCTACCTCTGCCACAATCAGTGGCAGAGATGTGGGCACTGAGGGCTGTTCCAAGGAACTGGGTGGGCAGAGTGATTTATCCATTTTTGCTGAATCATTTCTGGCCTTGGAAAAGATACCCACAAGTACAAGGTGGATCCAGTCAGGATCTGAGAGCTTGCTGATCAGCGGTAAGATTACATTGCAAGTAATGAGTTCAACCACTACGTGGCGTCCCGTTCTAGTCTCCAAGTGGGGCTTGGGCACCAGCCCTTGAAGCAACAAATTCACAATGCCACGGGTATAGGTGACTTCTGTACTAGGATTGTGCACAGCAGGATGTGGGGAAGTAATCTGGCAGTAAGCCTCCCAGAGCTGGGAGGGTTGAACTTGACCACTCTGCTTCTCTGCAGCGGTGTCCTTTGCCTGAATGTAGCTCTGCAGGTGACAACCACAGAGAGTCAGAACCCTTTGGGCAAGAGCATGACTGTTCACCATACCCATCCTCCTCCGAAGCTCCTGCACTAACCCTTTCATGGCCGCCTCCATCTCTTCTTCAAAGGCTGGCTCCTGGCTTACTGAACGATACCAGGATAAGACAAAATCCCGGATAATCATTTGGATGGTACTGTTGATCTCCTGCTCCAACTGCCTTTCTGCCTCAGGGCATGGAGGGCAGGAGGCCACTGGGAGGAAGCGTTCCAGATGTAGTCGACCTGAAGGCCCCACAATGGAGCTGGATCCCAGCCAGCCTCCCAGCACCACTAGCAATGCTGAGAGAAGGCACAGAAGCCACACATTGACCAGAAGGTGGATGACTAGAAGCCAGCCAAGTAAGACCCCCACCATCATCAGCTTTCGGCTACTCCACAGATTACTGAGGTTACATAAAGACTCAGCAGAGGTCTCCTGGATAGGGGCCACCGTGTCAGCCTCCATGGCTCAATGGCTTCCTCCAGATGACAGCCCTCTCTTTTACTTAAGTGTTAGGACTGGAGACAGGTACCGTGTTCCAGATACAGGAACCGGCAGGGGCTTCGGGCCCTTGAAGTTTTACAGGCGCTGTATAGCGACAGCTGCAGCTCTGCGTCTCCCCCTCACTATTGTCAACAGAGCCCTCCAACTAGCCGCTTCCAGCGGAGGTGCTGTTTCCGAGGAAAGCTCTGCGCCCTTCATAGTGGCCGGGGCGGAGCGCCTCTCCGCAGCCTCAGGGAGAGCGGCGCAGGGCCGGCTCAGCCCCCCACACACTTACAAACGCCGATGCAGCGGCCGGGGTCGGGTCACACGTCGCCAGGGGCCCCGCGTCCAGTCTGAGCCCCGCCTGGAAAGGACTCATTGGGGTCCCCGCCGACAGCCTCAGCCCGCAGCCACCGCAGGCTTGGGCAGCTAGGGCGACCGTGTTCCGTGGCTCCGACTGTGCCAGGGCTGCCGGCCGGCCCGCCGCCGGCGACAACTTCCGGGTTGTGGCGGGCAGAAGCGAAGCATGCTGGGAGAGCCGCTGCCTGCGCGGGGAGAAGCGGCTCTGCACGGTGCCCCCTGGTGGCGAGAAGCCGCTGTGGGGTGGGTTTCCGTACCTGAGAACCTGCAGGACTTGTGCTCCCCAAAGCGAGCACAAAAATTTCATGTGTCACTAAACCACTGTGGACACGAGGCAGTGACTCGCAGATTGAGGTTTCCAGCTCCTTTAAAACGAGTTCTAATTCCAATTATTCAATCATGTCCGCAGACATCCCTTATACTTAAATTCTTGGTAATCCTCTTTATTTTAAATCCTGCTTATTTTAATCCCATGGGGCCATATTTCATTGACCTGATGGATTTAAAAAGTTCATCCCCTTCCTTCAGAACCACTCCCATTCCCATTCCCTCCCTGATTCACAGCCTACCTCAGTTCTCAATAATTGAAAAATACAAGTCATAAAACATGATACAGAGACAAATTTATTCCTTCAATTCTATATACTGCATTCCAAAAATCAAATTTGTGATTTGGGGTTATTTGCTGGTGTCACTACTCAAGCAGTTAAATATTTTGAGCATTTGCTATGTTCAGCTGTTATTATAGGTAGTTTGGGGTAATAGAAATGATCTTTGTCCTCAAGACCCTTGTGGCTAATTGAGCAAATGACTTCTTTCAACATAAATGAATATTTAATTATATACAACAGTATGTGATATAGCAACATGCAAAATATTATAGGTGTTCAGAGGAAGCAAAGATCATAGTGGGCTGAAATGGTCAATGTGAACATCACAGAGAAGATACCCTGATGCTGAATCATCAGGGGTGAGGATTTCTATCCACCTCCATCTCCTCTTCCCCTCACCTCCCAAATACACAGGAGAAAAAGGCAGAGGTAGAGACGTGTTTTTAGCTAATTCTCTAATATAATTGGCTTGGAATATGTTCTATGATTTTTTTCAGTTTTAATACACTTAAATGTCCACATAGATAGAATTACCTTTAGGAAGATTAAATATCTGACAGTGTAGAAATTTTTATGCCCATTTGGTGTGAAGCCAGCTTCCTTCCCCACCTTGGTTCTTAGGAATGCTGTCTTCAGTGTGACTATCCTTTTTATTTTGGCACAGAGTGAATATCATTTGCATAGAACTCCTTATGGTTGCCCAACTCCTGCATTCTCTATGCTGTTAGCAGTCTTTTGTCTTTATAGCATTTACTTCCTAGATGTAAAGGGAAATCTTCCGGCCAATTCCAACTCTAAACTATGCCAACAAGGAGCATATTGCACCTTATTCTCTCATTTCCATTTCTACTGTTGGTGCAAAAATTCTTTTTAATACAACCATCATTTAGATGGGAGGCATGGTTTATAGCTAATCACTTCTAAAGCAAATGATGCAATTTAGGATCAAGGTGTTCACTAAGCTGATTGGGTACCTCACTCAAATCTCAGCATGCCTGTTCATGTTCCACAGTATACTCCACTTCAATGCTACTCTTCTTCCCATGAAAAAGGAATGTGAGAAGTGAGCACTGACTCTCTTTGCCCTTCTAGACCATTCCATTGTTCTCAGGAACAGTTAGATGATGACAGTGATGCCCTGGAGAAATATCCCTGCCACCTAATTGAGAATTAAAATAGAAAAATGAATGATAAAGGGCTTTATGATACTGCTGAAAAAATTGCATGGTGGCTGAGAGAGAAAGTTTACTCTGCAGCATGATCTGGAATGTTCAGGGCAATAAGGAACTGACCTTGTAAGTGGGCACTATGCCACCTCACCAGATGGTCTGGGGCACTGAAGTATCCAAGAGTGTCTTCCTGATTCCGAAGCGGATTTGATGGACATGCCAATGCACTTGTCATTTGGACAGGTCTGAGTTTCTGCCCAGGGGTCTGGGAGTCCTGAGTCTCCAAGCAGATTAATCACTGGGTGGAGGTGAATCAGGACTGATGTTCAATGGTGTGTGTATGTGATGGGGGAAATCTGTCTGTCTGGCCACACCACTTAATTTTTTGCAGAGTTCTTTCTTTTCTTCTTCTTATTTCTCAAAACATTAACAGCATAGTGCCAGAGGATTGGGGATAATAAGATAAATAAGACAGAGTTATTCATCTCAAAGGACTCTTGGTCTAGTTAAAAGAGAGACAAATAGAAAG
The DNA here is from genome assembly GCA_020662805.1 of Glaucomys volans. Taxonomy (NCBI): domain Eukaryota; kingdom Metazoa; phylum Chordata; class Mammalia; order Rodentia; family Sciuridae; genus Glaucomys; species Glaucomys volans. The sequence goes on from JAJEJO010000210.1 coordinate 69,216, forward strand.
ATGTAATTAAGCATGATCTCATGTTTTATGTGATGTGCTACTATAGTTGCCAATAAAAGAATGTACAATACAGTAGAAACTCAAAGGAGGGATGGTCAACTAGGGAATTGAATGGTTCACAGAAAGTTTACCCATAAGTTGGGAAATGCAAAGAAGTAAGTATATTTTAGAAAAATGTGGAGTAGAGAGTGCAGAGGCAAAGGGAGGGGAGATCTTTTAGGCTGCAGCATACTCAGTGACAGACTATGAGAGAAAATGGCACTGTGACAATAGGCCAAGTTGGAATCAGCCCATGCCACGCATTAATATTCTCTCAAAAATAGAAGACAAAGTAACTTAATGAAGACAGCTTCAGTGATGGGACAGGTGAATGGAGAAAATGTGATGGTGCAGAATTACTTGCTGATAAAGATTACATGAAGGAGAAAGAGGGATTGGGGGCCAGGCTGGGATTGCAGGTCATGATTTGTAGTGGCACAATATACATTGTTGAGTTGTTTTCTCCTGAGATACTTAGTATCCTCAATATAGGAAAGATGCAAGCAGGGGGTTGGCAAATTGCCATGTTGGGTGTATTGGTGTAGATGAAGAGAAGTAAGTGGTTAGGAACATGACATCCCAAGAGGATAGGTGCTAAAATTGAAAATCATGGTGTCTAGATGACATGAAAAGGAAATGAGACTAGGAGAGAGATGACAACTTGTGAAAATAGGGTTTAGTGATCTGGGAAAAAGGGAGTGAATAAGGAAGAAGAACAAAGGTTACAGTTAGAGATTGGGCTATTGGAGCCCAATAATTAGTTTCCTTTGACTGCTCTACCAAATTGCCCCCAAGTAGTGTCTTACAGCAACATAAATTTATTCTCTTAAAGTTCTGGAAGTATAAAAAAAGAGTTGGCAGAGCCAGGTTTCTTCTGGACAGAAGGGAAAATCTGTTTTCTTGCCCTTTCTAGCTTCTAGAGGCCATTTTTGGCTCATGTGCCCACATTCATCTGACCTCTGTTGTCACATCTCTTTCTTTGACCCTGATGCTCCTGCCTCTGTCCTAAGACATCTTTCATAATTACTCTGAGTCCCCCTGTACAACCCGGTGTAATCTTCACATCTCAAGATTCGTAATCAAATCTACAATCTATTTTGCTAAATAAAATAACATGGTCACAGGCGCTAGGGATTAGGTGTAGACATCGCTAAAGAGCACTACAGAGCCTAGGTATTTAGAGATAAAAATATTTTTTATGATTAAGTCTGGTTGTGGCCAAATAATAATCTCCTGAAGTAGGTTCTGGATAATGTGTTAGAGTTGAGCAAAGAAAGTTGAGTCTGCATATTTGAGAAGGATGATCTTCCTGGCCTTGAAATTCATGTTAGGGAGGCCAGTGACCTTGGGACAAGATTCTTAACAAATGAGAACGACCAGGAGGTTGAAAGATGATGAAATAAGTTTAAAAGAGCCTCTAATGCCAACACAGTAGGAGAAATTTTTGTATGAGTCAGAAAATGAATGATCTGAAGGAAGCCCTAGGATGTTGCCTAGAGCATCTCCACCTCCTGCTTTAGACGCAATGATGGAGAATAAATGGCCGCCAGAGGGCAGCAGGGAGCACAGCATCTTACGGAGATGTTGCATCGCACTTATTCCTCCGCTCATGGATTCTTGTATCCATCTATTCATTCGACAAGGATGAAGCTAGGTATTAGAAATTCAAACATGTACTTTATGAAGTTTCTTTTCTGAATTCACAGTCCACTATAAAATGGAGACTTTGACACAATGAAAAAGTAACACAAAAGAAATATGCCAAAATTTTGGAGAGAAAAGAGGATATTTGAATGGGCCTTGAAGGATGGGCTAAATTTCCCATGAATAAGAGAGGAATAGGTCATTCTGGGAAAGAAGAAAACATTTGGAATTCTGCATAAGCTCCTATATTAGTTTGCTAGGGCTCAGAACAAAATACTACAGACTGAGTGGTTTAAACATCAGAAAATTTTCCAGTTGTAAAGGCTGGAAGTTCAAGATCAAGATGTTCATAGGTTTGATTCTCTCCTTGCCTTGCAGGTGGTCACCCTGTCAGTGTCCTTGCAGGGTCTTTCTTCCCTGTACAGGCATTTCAGTTGTGCTTTTTTTTTTCTTTCATAACAGTCATGTGGGATTAGTGTCCTGCTCTTATGACCTTATTTAACCTTAATTACCTCTTTAAATGTTCCATTTCAAAATATAGTCATATTCTGTGCTGAAATGGGTATTAGGACTTCAATGAATGAATTTTGAAGGGACAGGACTTGGTCCATAATAGTTCCTTTCTACTTGAGAGTTTTATGAATGACCCATATTTTGATTATCAGAATATTGAAAAGGATGATAGTTTTGATAGTTCCCAATATTTGTTTTAACTGCATACGGAAGTAGAAATTGAACTGAACTAAAAGTTAAAGAGTTCTAGGATTAACTTTCACACGTGGTCATATAGAGCATTAAGTGCCCTGGTAGACCCTGTCACTACAGAACAACTAGGTATTGAGGATGAAACACCTTCTGATAAATCAATGAGCTCTCAAGAGGATTCAAAGTAGGCAAGGAGTCCAAGGAACACTTATCTTATCCCCAAACAAACCTGAACAAGACTGAAAACAAACTTTGAGGTGAGTGGGAGAGTGAATTGAGGGTAGTGAGCAGTGGGCAGATGAAAGGGGCAAGGTGGTCCCAGGTGGCCTTAGCAGAACCACAATCCAGATTCTGAGGCTTGCTCTAGCAGGATGAAAGTGGAATTGAGCCCCTGAACTCTACTGTGAGCCACAGCCTTGGATGGGGGTGTTGAAGAGGTTCTAGATCAGTGGAAGCTCCTGGGAGACATATAAATCCTTTTTAGAAGAAAATATTCTCATTTTAAGACCATGAAATAATACAATGTGAATGCCAAATCCAAGGTCATCAAATATATGGGAAGGCAAGCTAGCATGAGTGAGAATCAGAAAAAATAATAAACAACAGATTTAGATTACCAGGACTGTAGATATAGAAATTGTCTGATATTAAATATAGAAGATCTATGTAAGAACTCCAAAGGAGTGAAACACAAATAGGATCTAGCAATAACAGATTGCCAGAGATGGCTGTACATTTCAAAATGCAGCCAGATGGGGGCTCTGTAAATGAAAATTTGACTACTGACATAAAGAATCTTAACAGATGTTTTAAATAGTTGATTGCATACGGATGAAGAAAAAATTATTGACCTGGAGTATTGGTTGAGAGAAATTATTTAGATTGCGGCATGCAGAGCCAGGGGATAGAGTATATGAAAGACAAATTAAGATCAATGGATGATAGAATAAAAATTCTAATATCTATATTATAAAGTGTCCTGGGGGGAGGTAATAGAATGGAGAAGTAAACATTTTAAATGTTTTTGGCAGAGAATTTCCTAAAACTGGAATTAAAACATAAAATCACAGATTCAGAAAGCATTAACAATTTAGAGTAGATCAACAAAGCCAAAAGTTGATTTAAAAAAAAAAATTGAAAAAGTGAAATTGATGTGAAATGGAAATTTAATAAAAATATTAAGTCTGAAAGTGAATACATAATTATATATATAATTATATATTATATGTATGCTTTTTAGCATAAAGTTAAAAGCATAACTTTATGGCAGCAAATTTAAACTCTAGGTAAAATAGGAATATTTTTAGAAAAGCATGTTACAAAATAATCTCAAGAAAAATTAGGATATCTGAATACATCTGTATCTATGAAGTAATTGAATAAGATTTTGAAAGTTAATGGCAAAGAGAATATTAGATTTTGCTGGGGGCGGGGGTACCAGGGATTGAACTCAGGGGAACTCGACAATTGAGTCACATCCCCAGCCCTATTTTGTATTTTATTTAGAGACAGGGTCTCACTGAGTTGCTTAGTGCCTTGCTTTTGCTGAGGCTCACGATTCTCCTGCCTCAGCCTCCTGAGCCGCTGGGATTATAGGTATGCACAACCACACCCAGCTTAGTTTTTGACAGTGAATTTTCTCCAACTAATATTAAATAGAATAGGTCAGATAAAATTTCTATAATTTTACATAAACTCCTTAGAGGAGAAAAAAGTACATATATTACATTTCATGAGCATATTGTAAACTTGAGATCAAACTAGGCAAGACAGAAAAGGAAAAAAAAAAACATCATAGGATACCCTCTCTCATCAACTTAGACCCCAAAATGGCTTATATAATAGATACTGTGACGTTGACTTAGCATTTTAAATTCCATAGTCATCAGACACTATATTAAAGGGGAACATTCTTATGCTGTCTAAGTAGATTCAGGCAAAAGTATTTAATACATTCAATATCTACTCATGACTTCATGTAGAAGTGAAAAAACCTTATAAGTAAATGTTTTAGGAGAGCATTCACCTAAAATATCATTTGAATGAGAAACATTACAAGCACTTTCTCCACTCAGTTAGTTTCTTACGTTTACATATTTTAACAGCTCTATTGGTTATAGAGGTATAATTGACCCAAAATAAATTGTGAATAAAGTGCACAATTTTATAAGTTTTCACACATGTACACACACACACACACTCATGCACATGCACACAATAAAGATAATACATTCATCCTCTGGATTTCCTTCAATAATATAATTCATTTTAAATTAATAGGTGCTTTCCTGTTATGGCTTGGATGTGAGGTGTCCCCCCAAAGCTCATGTGGGAGACAATGCAAGGTTTAGAGGAGAAACGATTGGATTAGAAGAGCCTTTATCCAACCATTGAATGAATCCCCTGATGGAGATTAACTGAGTGGTAAATGAAGGCAGGTAGTGTATACCTGGAGGAGATAGGTCCCTGGGGCATGGCCTTGGAGTATATATTTTGTATACAGCAGGTGGAGTCTCTCTCTGCTCTCTCTGCTTCCTGATCATCATGTGAGCCACTTGCCTCTGCCACTCTCTTCTGCCATGGTGTTCAGCCTCACCTTGAGTCCTGAGGAATGGAGCCTGCTGTCTATGGATTGAGACCTCTAAAACCATGAGCCCCCAAATAAACTTTTCCTCCTCCTCTGGTTGAACCTTTTAGTCACAGTGGTGAAAAAGCTGACTAACACATTTCTAAAATGTTATGCAAATGGATTCACACACAATGTACTTTCTCATGCGTGTGTCTGACTCCTCTGACATGGTTTAAATATTTTGAGATATATCCATGTTGTTGTGTATCAATAGGTTATTCCTTTCTATATCTGAGTAGTATTCCATTGTAAAGATATGTTTATTCTTTCACCTGTTCATGGACTTCGGATTTTTTTCTGTTTGTTTTTGGCTATTAGAAAAGCTAGTATACACATTTTGTATGCAAATTTCCTAAGATATTTTCTCTTGGAAAAATACCTTCTAGTGAAATAATTGCGTTGTGTGGTTAGATGCGTGTTAAATATTTAATGAGACTCCTAAACTGTTTCATAATGTGATCATACCATTTTAATATCCACACTGGAAGTGTATGAGGCATCCAGTGGCTCCATATTCTTGCTAACTGGAGCCTACTTTCTCTTTCTGTCTTCCGGTCTTCCATTTTTATTTTAAACATTATAATAGGTGTGTAGTGTTCTCCGTTGTGATTTTTATTTGCATTTTCTTAATAAATAATGATGTTGAACACCTTACAACCTACTTATCTGCTATCATATATATATATTCTTGGGTACAGTATATATTAACAATCTTTTGCCTAATTTCATTTGTTTTATTATTTATTTTTTTTGAGGTACTTGGAATTGAGCCCAGGGGCACTTTTACCATTGAGCTACACACCCAGCCATTTAATTTTTTAAAAACATTCTGAGACAGAGTCTCCCTACGTTGTCCAGGCTGGCCTCAAACTTGCAATCCTCCTGTCTCAGCCTCCCGAGGAGCTGGGGTTCCAAGGTATGTGCCACCATGCCCAGACTATTTGAGTTTTTTGAAATCCTTTTTATATACTGGATGCAAGTGCTTTGCTAATATTTTCTCAAAATTTGTAACTTGTTTCACACTAACTTCTCAAGAAAAAAGTTCTTAATTTTCAAGAAGTCCAATTTATAATACCTTTTCTCAGAACTCCTTGTCACCAACTTTTTAATAATGTTCTATCCAAGTTCCTGAATCTCTAGCCAAACCATTGGCCACAGCCCCCATGAGTTGGAATATAATCATATCTGGCCATTTTCCATCCCATCAAAATGCACAACCAGGTGCACTGCTTGAAGTTCTGTGCACTGGGAAGATTTCCCTTCACCACTGTCTTTCAGGAGAGGGAATGTAGTACTGCAGTTGTTTATTGCCACATGGTTTTTGTACCTGGTGGAGAGCTATCTGTGAACCAAATCGATGTTTTCTCTGCCTCCAACCACTGATTTTAAGGGACCCCAAATGAGGCAACAAGTGAAGGCTGGGAGAGGGAGAGAAAGGAGGAGCGGAATCACAGAGATCTGAGCAACTTCTTCATGTAACTTGTACCTTTAAGTTCTTCTCAAGCTCAAATACTTCTTCTATTTGATGATGGAATGCTGGTGTGCATGCTTACCTTTATAGTTTGCTGAATCAGTACATGGGCAGCTCAGGCTGCAGGTGGACCATGGTTAAATATCAAGCCCAAAGTTATTTCTCCAAAATCCTAAGGGTGTACACTATGACTTACCTATTAGGGCCAGTCAAAGGCGCCAGACTGCATCTCTATCTGCCACTAACTTTTCAACCACCATTGGGTCTAATGGATGTTTTGGTTCAAGTAGCAGAGCAGCTTGCATGTTAGCCTCCACCTGTTACAGAGCCTTCTCTTCTTCATTAACTTATAACTAGCAGCTGTTTAAATGTCTTGACAAATGGGTTGGAGTAACACAGCTTCAAAATACAGAGTGCCACTAGGCATTGTGCTAGGATATCAAGAGATATCTAGAGATATCTTGACATGTGCCACACCACTTGATCCTTAGAAAATTTTAAGGATTTGAAGATAATTGAATTTTTGTCTGATTTTTCCCACCTTATTATAAGCAAATGTCTTACCAATCAATCTAGTTGTTACCATTTCTTACTCACTAGGTCCCATCGACACAATGCTATCAATGTCATAAATGTAACAAATCTATGTGACATCTTGTGGAAGGGAAAGGTGATCAGAAGCTCTGGTGACTAAATTATAACCCAGGTTGAGAAAGTTGATGTACTTCTGAAATAAGACAGGGAAGGTATATTGCTGGCTGAAAGAAAAGGACTTCCAGGGGTCTTTAGTAACAGATATGGAGGAAATAAAAGGATTTGCCAGCTCAATAGCTGCATACCAGGTGCCAGGGGATATGTCAATTTGCTCAAGCAATGAAATCACATCTGGAACAGCAGGTGCAATTAGAGTCACCACCTGGTTAAGTTTATAATAATCCACTGCTTTCTCAAGACCCATCTGTTTTCAACTTTCCAAATAGAGGAGGTGAACAGGGTGTGATGGACATCACCACCCCTCCAACTTTCAGGTCCTTAAAGTGAACCAAACCATGAAATGCTACCAGAGATCCTGGAACTCCATCCAAGGCTGTGATATTAGATTTGTTTAATATTTTCCTTGATATGGGCAGTTCTATTAGCACTCACTCTAAGGTGAGTAAACCAATTTGGGGATAATGACACTTGCTCAGCATGTCTATTCCAATTATACATTCCAGAACTGGGGAAATAACCACAGTATGGTACCACTGTAAAATGTACCTGAGTTAAAACTTCACCTAATCTCCATAAACCCCTACTCTGGTGGGTCATAGTGACATTTTAGGTCTCTTGGAATTAGTGATAGTTGGAAGTCTGTGTTCAATTATCCCACAAAAGTCCAATAATTTCCTTTTTCCCATTGTATAGTCACTCTGGTGAAGCTGGCTCAAGTCTGGGAATTGAGTAAGGAGTCAGGGCTTTATTTTGGGTGATTCAATTTAGACTTTTATTCACTTGGCTTAGAACTCTCCTACTTAATTTAGTAGGCTGCCCATGTACTTCTTTTTTAAGGACAATGATCACTAGTGATGCCATTGATTTCCATGAGTTAGACTATTGTTATTGCTGCTTTTACCTTACCGTCTACCATGGTAGAAACCCCTAACTAATATTTGGTGAATAAGTGCCACCACTTGGCTCTTTCTACCACATAACCTTATTATTTCTATTGCATGTAAGTATCCCCCTTCCAAGCCAGCAGTTCTCACTACAATTTTTGACATACAAAAAAGAGTGACCTCTCAAAAGGTGCTAGGGCTCCTTGTATAATTTATCTCTCTTAGTTGCAAAAGACATGTTCCTTTGACCTTCTCAGGGTAGATGAGCAAGTCTTATGTGATAAATTCACTCTAACATTGTAATCTCCCTAAGCCTTTGGATAATTTCCTCTATGTACAGCAAGGCAGTTCTGGCATTTTGACTTTATTTACTACTAGCCAACTCTTGGTCCAAGCTTCAATCAACCAACCACCTAATTGTTAAAGCCCTTTCCAACCTTTTGAGCTATAACTTTACATTTACTTATAAAGATCATATCAAATTTGGCCTAATGCAATTTTATGTTTCTTCCACTATTTTCCCATATGCATAATATCCACTTCTACACACATTACTCAGTTTTTTATCTGTATAAAATTTTAAAATTATCTAGTTCATTTGGAGTGTAGCCTACCACCTCCTGGATCATACCTTGTTCTTTACCCTTTTGGAACCTGCTGGGTCCTGGATCGAACTAGAGATCTGGAATTAAAAAAAGGTTAATTGGAATGGATCTGAGGAGATCATCAGTGTCTTTCAAGCAACTACCCAAGGGGGGATATTAAGATCCCTCAGGCAAAGAAGGGCTAATCTTTTCATATAGCATGGAAAGCCTGCTTCTATTGGCAGAATTTAAGGGTTCAAAATCCCAAGATCTCATCAAGTTCTGCCTATAAGTCTCCATTCCAATTTTTAGTATTACTGTTCTCTCCCAATGTTAACAGAAGACACCCTCTGAGGTTAAAAAATCAATTTTCATTGTATCTCAACCACTTGATGGATTAGACTGTGAGCTTAGCATTCAGCAATCTCAGCTTTGTGCATGTAGGAGATAAGGGGTTCTTTCAGGGTGACATAGACACTTTTGGCTTATTTATACTGAGCTTGAATTAGGAATTTGCAGCCTGAAGATCAAGCTTATCTTTTTCTATTTTTCCACACAGTTAACATCAACCAGCTAATCTTTTATACTTGTTAGTTTAATTAAAATATTCTAAGGATAAAATAAATGGTCATCCAGAATCTTGCCACTTATAAGTACAAGTATGCATTGTTTAATAACAGAGATTTGTTCTGAGAATGTGTTGTTATGGATTTTGTCACTTTACTAAGACAGCTGTGATGGCACCAGGCAATGTAATCTTATGAGATTGACATCATCTATGTGGTCAATCATCGACCCAAATGTTATTATGTTGCACCTGATTGTGTTTGATTAGAGGTATTCAATGGTGATATTTTGCATATTTCTATTGCCACATCATACCAAGATCTATCAGTGCCCTCTTTACCATGGGAAATAGTTATTAAGTGTTTTTAAATATTGTCAGACTTAAAAATCACTTCCCCCAACTCCAGAAACAATTCAATAAACTCACTGCTAAGATTCTGTCCTCTAGAATCATTCTTTTAATCAATATTTATATCAGTCTGGATTCTCCAGAGATACAGAAGCATTAAGATATATATGTGAACCAGGTTCATGTGCATTGGACAAAAATTCAGCCCACTGCATCTTGGGCTGCAATTTCTATTATTTGCATAAGTCTATTGAGACAAAACACTCATACAAGTTGAACCAGAGCAACTTTGTTACTCACAGATAAGCATCAAAGGACAGTATAAGCTTAGGACTCAGGGTAAACTGTTCCACCTAGTCTTAGGAATGCTTCCCAAGGGTGGAAGGAGTCTTGTCTGTTCAGACTGAGTTTTGCGCCACATCTGAAGGGTCCTGGAAAGCAGCCTATCAAGGACGTTAAACTTTGTGGGAAATATGAGATGCAGGTTAAAGCACTGTGGGACAATCTGCTTAGGAGGGACAGGAATGGAGTGCAGTCTGTTCTGACTAGGTCTTCCTTATCTTGTGATATTGCATGTCCAAAACATTCTTGAGAATTACAATAAATAAAGTGGGGAGAGAAATGAGAAATTCTTTTTATATAATGTGTTTGGTTTGGATATTGAAGTAATGTTTACCTTATAGAATGAACTGAGGTGTTCCTCATTTTCAGTTTTCTGCGATTATTATTTATGATGCTCTAATTGCCCCTAAATAGGCAGAGTATCACTTTCAAATTGTGTTCCAGAATTTTTTGATTAGTGTTAGAATGGTTCCTAGTTTTCAAGGTGTTTATATTATTTTTATTATTTAAATTGGGTTTTTATAGGTAGCTAATAGGTTTTGCTCTTTTATCTAATATGCAATCTCTGCCTTTTAATTATTATGTTTAGGCCACTTACATTTATTATGATTATTTATATGCTGTGTTTAAGTATACCATTTTGCTATTTGTTTTTCATTTGTTCCATCTATGCTTTTTGTCCTTTTTGTATTTTTGTTAATTTTCTTGTATAAATTGGACATTTTAATGATAATTTCTCCTTTGTTGTCTCATTGGTTACTTTTTTAGTGTTTCCTTTAGGGTTTATAGTATCTGTCTTTAGTTTAATATAGTCTCCTATCACATAATATTATACCTCAGTACATATGGCTTGGAATACTACAACAGTATATATTAATTTTTTATTTCTGATTATATATTATTGTTATATATTTAACTTCTGCTTATTTTATAACCATAGAATACATTAAAATTGTTTTTTTGCTTAACAGAGATTTAAGAAATAAAGATACATTTTTGTAGTTATCCTTATAGTTACCATGTCTGATGGCTCTTCATTTGTTGTTTAGATCTGTATTTGTCTACAGGACTTTCCTAACATTTCTTGTAGGATGGTTATACTGGAAATAAAATCTTTTACTGATCTGCCTGAAAAAGTCTTTATTTTACCTTTGAAAATATGTATTTCTGGGTGTAAAATTGTAGGTTGAAACTTTTTAAAAAAAATTTTAGTACTTTAAAGATATTGCTTCACTTTCTTCAGGCTTTTGTTTTTTCTGACTAGAAATCTGCTATCATTCTTAACTTCATTCCTCTTCATAAAACATACCTTTTATCTCTTGCTGCATTAAGAACTTCTTTTGAACTCTGGTGTTAGGTAATTTGATCATGGTGTGCCTTCATATAGTTTTCTTAATGCTTCTTGTGCTTGTGGTTTATTGAGTTTTTTGGATCTGTGGATATAGAATTTTTATCAAATTTGCTCAAAATTTGACTATTATTCTTTAACTATTTTTTATGCCACCCCTGATCCTCTCTTTTAGAGACTTCAAAAAATATATTTATGAAGTACCTTGTTAGAAAGCTCACTGATGCTCTCTTTTTTCACATTTCTTTGGTCAATGCTGGATACCACTTCCTCGAATCCTTTTTTTTTTTTCTTTTTTAAGCTTTCTCCTTATCTCTAACGTCCTACTACATTTCCCTCCTCAAATCTTCTCCCATCACTTCAAATTAAATAAATGTAAAATTTGGTTTCTTCTTTTTTTCTGTCAAAGAAATATAACTGCTCCCCTTTTACTTCAGAGATGAAAAATGAGTAATCTTTGAAGTATTTCTCATTCTACTGCAGTATCTTTTTAAAAAAATTTATTTATTTTGATTCATTGTACAAAAATGGAGTACAGCTATTGTTTCTCTGGTTGACACAAAGTAGAGTCACATGATCTGTGCATTCGTACATGTACACATGGCAATGATGTCTGTCTCATTCTGTTATTAGCCCCCACAATGAACCCACCTCTCCCTTCCCTCTACACCATCTATCCTTCCTCCATTCTTGCCTCCCTTC
>JAJEJO010000210.1:91193-138509 GCA_020662805.1 Glaucomys volans
GAAGGGTTCCCTACTCCTCTATTTCATGAAATACTTTGAGGAGTACTGAAATGAGCTCTTCTTTGAAGGTCTTGTAGAACTCAGCTGTGAATCCATCTGGTCCTGGACTTTTCTTTGTTGGTAGGCTTTTGATAATTTCTTCTATTTCCTTGCTTGAAATTGATCTATTTAAGTTGTGTATGTCCTCCAGATTCAGTTTGGGTGGCTCATATGCCTCTAGGAACCTGTTGATGTCTTCCAGGTTTTCTATTTTGTTGGAGTATAAATTTTCCTCTCTTCTACTACTTTTGGTGATGTACTGTTCTCCTTTTTCTAGGGTTTTAAGATGTAATATGAGGTCATTTCTTTGTTTACTTTTCATTCTTTTATTGAATGCACTTCATGCAATGAATTTTCCTTTTAGCACTGCTTTCATAGTATCCCAGAGATTTTGATATGTTGTATCATTGTTCTCATTGATCTCTAAGAATTTTTTTTTAATTTACCCCCCTGATGTCTTCTGTTATCCATGCATCATTCAACAGCATATTATTTAATCTCCAGGTGTTGGAGTAGTTTCTGTTTTTTATTTTATCATTGATTTCTAATTTCATTCCATTATGGTCTGATAGAATACAAGGTAGTATCTCTATGTTTTTGTATTTGCTAAGAGTAGCTTTGTGGCATAACATATGGCCTATTTTAGAAAAGGATCAATGTGCTGCTGAGAAGAAAGTGTATTCACTTCTTGATGGATGAAATATTCTATATATGTCTGTTAAGTCTAAATTAGTAATTGTGTTATTGAGTTCTATAGTTTCTTTGTTCAGTTTTTGCTTGGAAGATCTGTCCAATGGTGAGAGGGTTGTGTTAAAGTCCCTCAGTATTATTGTGTTGTGGTCTATTTGGTTCCTGGAATTGACAAGTATTTGATTGACATACATGGATGTGCCATTGTTTGGTGCATAAATATTTATGATTGTTATGTCTTGCTGATTTATGCTTCCCTTAAGGAAAATGAAATGTCCTTCATTATCCTGTCTAACTAATTTTGGCTTGAAGTCCACTTTATCTGATATGAGGATGGAAACCCCTGCTTTTTTACTGAGTCCATGTGCATGGTATGTTTTCCCCCATCCGTTTACCTTTAGTCTGTGGGTATCTTTTTCTATGAGATGCATCTCTTGGAGGCAACATATTTTTGGGTCTTTCTTTCTAATCCAATCTGCCAGTCTATGTCTTTTGGTTGATGAGTGCAGGCCATTAACATTCAAGGTTATTATTAAGATGTGATTTGTATTCCCAATCATTATGGCTTATTTTTGGTTTTTAACTTGACTTGGTTTCTCCTTTATTTGGCTATTCCTTTAGGGTAGTTCCTCCCTATGCTGGTTTACATTGTTGATCTTCATTTCTTCCACATGGAATATTTTGCTGAGAATGTTCTGTAGTGCTGGCTTTCTATTTGTAAATTCTTTTACCTTTTGTTTATCATGGAAGGATTTTATTTCATCTTCAAATCTGAAGATGAGTTTTATTGGGTATAAGATTCTTGATTGGCATCCATTTTCTTTCATGGCTTGGAATACATTATTCCAGGCCCTTCTTGCTTTTAGGGTCTGTGTTGAGAAAGCTGTTGATAACTGTATTGGTTTCCCCCTGAATGTAATCCGATTTTTTTCTCTTGCAGCCTTTAAATTTCTATGTTTATTTTGTATGTTAGGTACTTTCATTATAATGTGACTTGGTGTTGACCTGTTGTAGTTTTGTACATTTGATGTCCTGTAAGCCTCTTGTATTTGATTGTCCATTTTATTCTTCAGATGTGGGAAATTTTCTGACATTATTTCATTGAACAGATGATTCATTCCTTTGGTTTGTATCTCTGTGCCTTCTTCAATCTCAATAATTCTTAAATTTGGTCTTTTCATGGTATCCCATAATTCTTGTAGGTTTTGATAATGAATTTTACTATCTTCTCTGTTTGGTCAACTCTGTTTTCAAGATTAAATGTTTTGTCTTCAATGTCTGATGTTCTATCCTCCATGTGATCTAGCCTGCTGCTTATGCTATCTATTGAGTTTTTAATTTGGTTTATTGTTTCCTTCATTTCAAGGATTTCTCTTTGGTTTGTTTTCAACATCTCTATCTATTGAAAAGATCTTCTGCTTTCTGCATCTGTTCTTTTAACTTTTGATTGGTGCGATCATTCATTTCCTGCATTTTCTCTCTCATCTCATCATTTGCTTCTCTGATCATTTTAATTATGTACATTCTGAACTCCCTTTCTGACATTTCTTCTACCATGTTATCACTGGATTCTGTTGATGAAGTTTCTAGGTTTGTTTGAGACACTTTCTTCCCCTGTCTGCTCATGTTATTCATGTATCTTCCCCTCTGTCCTTGAGAATCAGAGGTATAGCAGCTTTGCCCCTTAAACAAGTGGCGTCCCTGCAGGTTTCCAATTTCTCACCTCCTAGTCTTCAGTAGCACTAGACCTCTGGCGGGGGCCAGGCTGGAGTAAGACTTGGCCTCTGGGCTCGGCCTTCCAGCGTGGGAGCCTCAAGTGTGCACTCTGTGCTCACTTCCCCCAAGCTGAAGGCTCCTGTTCCTACACTGTGCCAACTGCCCCCTCAGAGGTCTCAGGGGAGCACTCTGGGCCTACTTCCCAGATGGGGAACTCTCACCCGTCTTTGCTGGGCTGCGCCAGATGTCTGTCGCTGGGTTCACCTCCCTGGATCTGGAATTCTCTCGAGACTTGGCTGAGCTGAATGCAGGCCTCTGGGCTGGGCCCCCGGGAGAGGATGACCCAAGTGGCCTCTCCTCAGTGCCCACTTCCTGTGGTGAAGACTCTCGCCTCCAGGCTGTGCCGGCAGCCCCTGTGGAGGACTCACCAGAGTGCTCTGGGCCGACGCCCCAAGTGGGGGACTCTCAGCTGTCTGCGTGCTGGCTGAGTCTGATGTCTCTCCTCTAATCCTTTCAAGTGTATTTTTCTCCTTTCCCTTCAGTAATGTCTTTCCTGGACTGTCTGATCAGTATCCAGTTGAAAAATTTAGAGAAATCCTTTGCAGATATTCCAAATTCTCTCTCTGACTTGCCTTCTTCCCTCTAACACTCTGATCTGTGTACTCTAACTACTGTGACCTTTAGACTTCTGGTCAACTCGAGGAGACCACCTATTTTTGCTTGCAGTGCGGACCAATAACTCTTTTCAGGCCATTAGCAAGGCAACTGTAGAGTTAATCTTGCTATTTTTTTCCCTTTAGAAATCTTTTTGTTTTGTTGTCCAATGTCCGATATGTTGGAAAGCATTTCAAACATTTCATAATGTTTGAAATATTTTTTTCCAGTTGTCTCAGGAATGAAAATAAGATAATTCCCCCTTAATACATATTTTTCAGTGTGGAAATCCTACTTTCTTTTCTCTTTCATAAATTATTTGGTTTTCATTTTATACCTCAGATAGAGGATTGATCTCATTATTCTTTGCACCTTATATCAGGGAACTTTGGCATATGTAAGGATATTCTCCTGTTTTAATTTTCCATTTTTACCCTATTGGTCCATATTCTCCTGTTGTTACCTCATTCTAATAAATTAATTTTTACATTGTGTCTGAGTCTTACAAATATTTTTGGATTGTTTGGTACATTTTAAATTTATATAAATGGCATTAAGACATAAATTAGCCCATTTTAGCATCAAATAATGCTGTGATGAGTATCCTTGTACATTTTCCCTTATAGATCTGGGTGAGAAAATGGCCATTTGCCCTTTTATGATATCTAAGTATTCTTGTGTCCTTTTCTTCCTACTTGTAGAGAAAAACTTTTCTCTAATAATTTTAAATTGCATTCAGTAAATGCATCTGTTTTGAACTGTAGGTTTTCTGGGTGATGCTTGTTCTTCTCCCAGTCTTCTTGTATCTTCTTGTAGTTTACAGATGAAAACATAAAAGGCAAAGTACCTTCATCCCAATACTTTACACTTGATATGAAATGATAGATTAATATGCCTGCTAATTGTCTCCAGCAATTCATTGTCCCTTCTTCCTTTCAGTAGCAAAGTTTCAGATAGGCACATGACTGCTTAACTACAAATCACATTTTCTAAACTTCCTTACAAGTAGGTGTGGATATGTGACAAAATTTAGGTGAATGTGGTATTTGTAAAAGTGATGTGTACACAGTTTATGATCCGATAAGATACACCCTCGGGATTTCCAGCTAACAAAGAATTGATGACAACTTAGAACCAGAAGTAGAAATCATGTGTTACCTTGCCAGCATTAGACCTTGGGTGGTCTCCTACATGTTTTGAATATTAGCTCAAAATGAACTTCCATTTTGAGATATTTTTGCTATTACATATTAGCCTATATCTTTACTAATAAAATAATAAATATTGCAAAATAATTGCAATCAGAGCTACTATATGAAAAGCAAACAATAAGAACCACGAGAAGTCATCAAATCTTGCTTGGCATGAGTTGGGAAGACTCCCTACCCAGGCAGTAGGACTCTTTCCTTGCTTAGCACACCTGGCTACCTGTGATTCTGCTCTCTGGAATAAATCCATTGTTCATTGTTTCTCGATGTTTCCCCCTGGGTTTTCCTTCTCTTTACATGATTCTTCATAGATGTATCTGGAGTAGTAATGGGAGAGTGCCTTTCTATGGGGCCTGTGTTGGTTTAAGGGACTCGATTGTAACTTTAGGGATTGAATCTCATGCTTCTAAAGGCAAGAGTTTATTGTTTGTTTGTTTTGCACTCACATTATGCTTTACAAACTAAATTACTTTTCATCTTTCTGTTTACAATCAGTTCCTTTTAAATGTAAACACATTCAATGATCTCTTCAGGTTGTAACTTTTACATCTATCAAAAAAATTTTTATTGCCTTTTGTACTCAGCTCATGACTTTTTAGTCAATTTCATGGTAACTATGTTGAGGTTGCTTGCAAAGATACTCTGGGTGGGATAGCATCATACTTAGTCTGATGTTTGCTCCAGATTATCTCCCAAACTCTGGCTGGAGGGAGCAGTTAATGAGAGGTTGTTGAGAAAGGCTCTGAGTAGCAATCCCATTATTATTATTTGGTGACACAAAATCAGTTGGCTTTTCCAATATTGCCAGATTTAGTCTTAGTCAATCAGATTTCACCCGTCTTTAAGGTTCTGATGTGGAAGTTTCAGTCACCATGTCTGCTTATAGCCTGTTGTTCTCACCTTGGCCATTTGGTTACACTTAGCTTGAAGGCAGCAATGATCCCAGCTAAAAATTCAAAGTATTCTATTGTAAAGAAGAAGAAAAAGATAATACATATTGAAAGAAGTTAGCAGCCTTGGTCATGTGTATGGATTGGAAAAACACTTATCCTTTTCAGAAACAATTTCTTGTCTTTAATTTCATGAAAAAGTATTAGAAATAATGAGAGGATTTTATGTGACAGACTAATACATCTTGTTTGCATTTTTGCATATCATCAATAAAACTTTAGAAATCATTTTTATAGTAATAAAAATATATACTTAGCTCCCAATCTAATCAAACACATGTAAGAACTTTGTGGAGAAATTTATAAAACTTTATTGAAAGGCATTCATGTTCAATTGTTCATGGAAAGAAAGACTCAATACTATGAAGATAACAGTTATCCTCAAATTGATTCTAATACAATTCCAATAAAAGTTGCAATGGTGTTTTGAGTGAAACATGACACATTGGTTTCACAATTTATATGGAAATTAGAAGGGCTAAGATTAACCAAAATGTTAAGAGAAAAATAGGATAGAAGGATTTTCCCTACCAGATATCAAGATTTATTATAGAGTTGTAATGATGAAAACTATATAGTATTGGTGTTAGAATAATTTGTCAAATGAAACAAGACAGAGAGCCCAGAAACAGACTGATGAATATACATGACCCAAGGGGCTTTTAGGTCAATTGGAGGAAGAGAGCAACTATTCAATAATAGTTCTGCGACAATTGATTTTTCATACCCCAGAAAAAAGAAAAAAAGAAAAAGAAAAAAATGACATTAGATTCCTACTGTACAAAGAGCACAAAACTCAATTCCAGATGGATTAAGGACTTATACTGGAAAGCAAAACTTTAAAACTGTTGGAAGAAAATGCAGGAGAATATATTTCAGACATCTGGTCAAGGAAATATCCCTTACAAAAGAAAAAAATCACTAACCAGAGTAGAAGAATGGGTTAATTTCATAAAAGTAGAACTTAGAAATTGGGAGGAGGAATGTTTTATACTAAATTAATATTATAATATTAATATTGTATTAAATTGGGAGGAGGAATGTTTTATATTAGATGTAAGGTATCAATAATGTTTTAGTTTATAATTTGTATGGTAAATCATGGATATTGTTTTATTAACTAAGTCTCTTGTAATCTTGCCTCTTTTATTTTTAACACTGATTTTAAATCAGTTAAAAGACAGGATTAGATTGGTAGGCAATTTTAATTCTCACTGTGCACCACAATCATCTGGAGAGGTTTAAAAAAAGCACCAATGTCTACTTTCAATCTTCAGATATTCTGATTTAATTGGTCTGGTTTTAAACCTGGGTACTGGTGTTTACTAAAAGGTTACCATGCCATGCTAATGAGAACTACATTTTTGGAACCACAGTGACAAAACACCTCTAATGTTCATCCTAATGCCAAATAGTTTGTGATCTGAGTATACAAAATTGCCTTTTTTTTTTGGTCTTATTAACTGGATTTCTTGGGAAGGGTTCCTAGTTAAGCTTAAGTACAATGTTCTTTAGGAAGTAAAATAAAGGCTTTTGTGACCCTGGGGATTGTGCCATAAAGCTCACTATTGGAATCTGGTACAATGATCAGCAGATTTGTTGCTTAAGGACATATAAAGGCAAACAAGAACAGTGGTTAACTGAGCTCTGGTTCACTGAGTACTAGTCTTAGTCTCCTCCAGGCCAATCTCCATCTTTCCTCTGGGCTCCCACAGTGACTTACCCTTTCTCCATTACACCATCACTACTCAGTGCAACCATTTGTTTGCAGGTCTGTCTTTCTCACTATTCTGTGAACTCTATTATTCAGGTTCTGTTGTTCAGGTTATATTATTCTTAGATCCCCAGAGCTCAGTCCAGTGTCTCAAAAAACTGTTTAGTGAAGCTGTAGGTAACTGACATTTGGAAACTTTTCTATAATATATTATAACTCTTTGTGGCTTTGGTCCTGGTCATAATTTAATTTCCCAGGAGTCAGAACTTCAGAAGCATCAGTCTGCAGAGTGGTTCTCACTATTGAAGCTCTGCAGACACATATAGAATAGGAGATAGGCTTAAATTTATTTTAAACCAAGATGTATCATAAATTTTTTCAAAATTTAATTAGACTTTATTTTTAAAAGAACAGGTTTAGTTTCATTGCAATATTAAGCAGAAAGTAGAGTTCCACTCTGCCTCCTGCTCCTACTTGTACAACCTCCCCCACTATTAACACCATCCACTAGAGGAGTACGTTTGTTGGAATCAGCAAACCTGTACAGACACACCATTAGGACCCAAAGTCCATAATATACATTAGGGTTAACTCATGTCTTTATACATTCTAAGTTTTGACAAACATATAATGACATGTACCAACCATTGTAGTTTCATACAGAGTAGTTCGGGGATCCTTCAAATCCTTTGTGTTCTATTTATCTCTCTCCAGCACTTGGAATTTCCTGATCTTTTTTCTTTTTTCGAATGTCTATAGTTTTGCTTTTTTCAGAATGTCATGTAGTAAAATCATACACTGTATTACCTTCTAAAATGGTCTTCTTTAACTTAGTAATATGTATTTAAGATTCCTTCATGTCTTTTGATGGTTTGATAGCTCATTTCTTTTTAGTTCTGAATAGCATCCATTGTCTGGATGTACTACAGTTAATTTATCTATTCATCCACTGAATGGATATCTCTATCCACTATAAAGCCATTGTTAATATTTTGCATTCTGGCTATTCTAACAGATACAGAGTGGTATCTCACTATTGTTTAATTTGCATTTTTCTGATGACACATCACATGGAGCATCTTTCCATGTGCTTATTTGCCATGTGCACATCTTTTTTCATGATTGTGCAGGTTATTTTCCCATTTGTCATTGGATTGTTAGTTTTCTTATTGTTGAATTTTTTGAGTTCTTTGTGTATTTTAGATAACAGTCTTCTATCAGATTTGTCTTTTGCACATGTTCTCTCCCAGACTGTAGCTTGCCTTCTCATTTTCTTGATTATAGCACATTTAAGTGTCATCTATAAATTAGAAATCTGATTATTTGCCTTTTTATACCAAAAACGGACTGAAGGAAAGATAACTAGTTAACTAAGGCTTTAGGTTGATATTGACCTGGTTGATTAAGGATTTATTATCTTTGGCTTTGATAGACAGGAGCATGCCTATTACTTCCCAATCCCTTAAGCATGTGTACACAAAGAGTGTCATGATCTTACAGTCATCCCAGCTTGGTACCTGATTCCACCCTATTTTGCTTACGTGGCCAAACCATCAATGGCCAAAGCCTGGGTAAATAAGAGGGGTGATGATGCCATCTCTGGTCTCCCCCAATCCCCTAGACTTTCAGCAGCTGATAACCACTAAAAACCGTAACACATGTACAGATAGCGAGATGTAGACTCAACTCACCACAGGGGCAAATTGCACTGTTCATCCATCCTTAGCATACATCCTAACCATCCAGTGGATAAGAGACTTCTTTGGAGTATAAACCTTGAGACTTGCTGTTCAGCTCAAAGGCTGATCGTGAACATGGATGGCTTGGGCTGGATCAACAGGTTTCCCCTCCACTCTCCATGCAGAGCCAGTTTCCTGCTGCAAACTGCTGCTCATTTTGTCTTCTTCAGCTGTCTACAGTGGGGACTTGTCAGCAGTGAAATGAAAAATTTTATCATTATTTCTAATTTTTCTGGATGTCTCAGTCATTGAAGGTTTTACATTCAAGCCATTTGGGTATCATCAAAGCATCAGGTTTAAAAAGAAAAGATGATGAATCGTGAATGTTTATGAGGAAACGGTAGTAATTAGAATGATGGTAATGAAGAGTGAAGTGAAGAGATGGGCCTATTGGGATGCTTCCCCTGAGCCTAGAATGGTGGGGGAAAGTGGTCCAGTGGGCTTGGGCATTACCATTGTGCCAAGATGGATGGAGTGTCTTATCCAACAGTCCCTCCAGATTCATTATTTTTTTAGAAATATGCCTCGTGGAACCAGGTTTGCAAGTTTTACATTGAGTGAACAGCTATTTCTTATGTTAAGTTATTTCAGCTGAAGAATAGAGAATTGTTGAAATAAATGGCTGGAGAATTCGCATTGCATTCATTCTTGACATTGGAACTGACAAATAGCTTCATTCCCCACTGAAATGGAAAGCTTATTATTCTGAGACACAGGGAGGTTGGAGGGAGAGAGGGTATCTGCATTTTATTTTACTGTAACTCTTCTAGATGCTGTGATAGAGTAAAATAAAATGTTTTTCTGAGATCCTACTGGTATCCATCCCTTGCCCTATTCTCCACATTTGACTTGAAATAAAGCCAATTAAACAGATTAATCTATAGCCAGTATAAAACTCACTCTGACAGCTTGTTATTATGGTCTGAACATGGAGTTTCCAGGTAGGACAGGGTTGGTGGGTTGTGGAGGTGACAAGAGAGCAGGGTGCCCCAATGGGTTGAGTTGGAGCCCTTGCCAGCCTGAACCCTGCCCATCAGTTGCCAACATCTCCACAGAGGAATGCTCTATGTGGGGATCAACTTATTGGATCTAGACGATGCTTTTTCCAGGGTCTTAGAATGTGTTTACATGAAAATTATAGATTTCTCCTTGACATTTCCTCAGCATTGGAAGCCTCTCATCCTTCTGCCAGCATGAATTACTTCAAGAAGAGATGCACTGCGTGTGGCCCGATACCATGAACACAGGCTGCGGCAGGCTGCTGGGTTGCGCTAACCTGTGTCCTCCTGTTGCAGAAGTTTGATCCTTCTGATGGTGTCCTTGGAGAAAATGGGACACATCTGCTCATACTCTATACACCATCCCTTCTTATCCCTTCTTGCTCTTAAAGTCCTTGATCTTTCCATATCCTCACCTTGTCTTCTCCAACCTGTCAGAGACCTGCACATCTAACAGACTTCATGAATTATAACTTGTCCAATCACACACTGGAGAACAGCCATCCCCCCTAACTGTTGATTTAATACTGATTACTATTTTATAAAGTCCTGATGAAAGGATCCTCTGAGCCCTGGCTTTATCTATATGGAAAACACAGATTTCTTCTTCATACCATCTCAGCAACATTACCTTTCATTCCCTTGGTCCCCGGTGAGAATCCTCCATGCTGAATGTTTAATGATCAGCACAGTCTTATGTGGGAGAGTTACAGATATTTTGATAACTATGATAGCTGGACTTTAGATTAGGAGCAGAGCCAAACTTGGGAGCTGAAATCTAAGCTTCAGTAGAATTTGAGCTTGACCAAAGCAGCGCATTATAGCCTATGGTTTCTGGAACCCCCATTTCCACAAGGCTAAAGAGAACTCTTCTGAAGGCTTGGGGTTACCAAAAACACCTGATTAGAGGATGTAGGTGTGTCCAGTTCATCAAAGGAAAACCATTTCTTATGTTAGTTCACCTCAGTCCTTCAATGACTTCAGAAATTGACTCAGTGTTGGTTTCTTACAGAAGCTCTAGAATCTTAATGGGAGCATAGGCTCCCCTCTTCTTAATCACATTGCAGACAAAATGAGCAATGGCTTCACCTGGGTCCAAACTCTGTCCTCTTCAACTCATGTTAATCCTGATGTTCCTTAGTACAATTCCTTTTTTGATGTCTTCCTCACTTGAAAGTTCATGTCTTCTGATATTATCTCTTTTTATTAGGCTGTTTTTCATTACTATAATGAAATATCAAAGGGTCATTCATAAAGAAAAATGGTTTATTTAGCTCATAGTTTTGGAGGCTGAATGTCCAAAAAGTTTAGCACCAGCTCTGATGAGTGCTTCCTTGACTACCATCACCTCACAGTATATGACATCAAGGAGGGAGAATGTGCAAGAGGGAGAGATAACATGGTGAGATAAGAAGTCAGAATGTGGTCCCATGAGAACTGTGTCACCCCCTTCTGAAACCGGGAGTCCTCTCTGACATAAGGACCTACCTTAAGGTCTCTTTAAGGTTCCACCACCTGTTAATATTGCCACATTGGGGACCAAGCTTCCAACACATGAACACTTGAAGGTCACACTTAAACCACACCCACACTTGCTTTTATTAGAAGTCAATTAGGAGTCTGATGGTCAAAGAAACAGCAGGTAGGAAAGAGAACTGTCCAAGTTGGGACCACAGAGATTTGTTACAATCATCCATCTGTGCTAGATAGTCCCCAGGTGTGATCCAGAGCACAAAGGCAGAGTTTCATGAGATTGCAGAAGCTGTTATCATGAGTACCTTATGAGGTTTGCACATCAAAATCTACCAGGATAGGAATTTGGTGTTCAAGTTAGAAGATATTATGCCTCCTTCGAAGAGTAGTTTGAAAGTTATTTTCCTTTAAGAATGTCAATATTCTATGGACTGGATGTTAAATGTTGATAGTATAGGGATACTGAATTAATGAGTTGAAAAATTTCCCAAGTGCCTTAGGCCATTCAGGCTTCTGTAACAAAATATAAACTGGGTGGTTTATACACAACAAAAATTTATTTCTTACAGTTCTGGAAGGTGGAAAGTCCAAATTTGAGGAATCAGAAGACTTAGTGCCTGGTGAGGGCTGCCTCCTGGTTCAAAAATGTTCATATTTTCCCTGTGTTTTCACAGACAAGAGGGGTGAGGGAATTCTCTGATGTCTATTTTACAAGGATACTAATCCCATTCATGAATGTTTTACTCCCATGAGTAAATCATCTCCCAATGGCCTGTTTACATATATCATCATTTGGGGGTTAGGATTTCAATAAATGAATTTAAGAGGGTGGTATAGACATTCAGACCATAAACACCCACACCAGTTACTCAGTTACTGTTGCTATTATGTCTTTTTAATGTTTATAAAAATATTCAAATATTGCTGGAACTAAAATTCTCCCAATACCTTCAGAATTTAAACATGAGTTTTTGATAAAGTATTATGGTGTGTTTAAAATACTTAAGAAATGTCAATTGCTAATGATAGCAGTTAGAATTTTCAAGCTCCTATTATGTGTCAAGTAGTAAAACAAGCACTTTAATATTTTGTTTTATTCAATTCTCCTCTGGTTTAAGTTTTCTCTACCCTCATATTAAGTGAGTTGGCCAGATCAATCCCATTATCTTAAATTTGGTTATACTTGACATGACAGCCAGGGTCAGTGACTATTGATTCCAGCTTTAAGGTCAACATTGATATAAATTCCAGGACATTCAGAAGAGAGGAGAGAGATTTAAATTCTTATACTTTGTCAATAATACTGGGGACATAATCCAGTTCTTTTTGACAAAGTGGAAGGAGTTTTGAGTTAGCATTCATTCTTTGTTAGATTCTGCTGCAGGACTAGACTTACACAGCAACCTTTGTTATTTGCAACCTTCTCTTTACTAGCAAACTGTGAATATGGTGGAACAGCTCACCTGGGAAGTAAGATGTGCAAATGTACTGGGCATGGTGGAGTGGATAGAGGATATAAGATAAGATGAAGAACAAATTCTTCATCCTGATGGCCAAGGTTAAGATTAATCCCAGGTGAATGCAATTCACTCCAATTTGACGGTTCTGCTTCTGTCCCTGGGATATGGTTCATTTATCATTTTCATCTGTGTCTTTGTGCATTGCTTTTCTAGCTCTGAATAATCTTGATCCTTCATGTATGATTTTTGATTTCTAATCTTAGCTTTGCAAATCCTTTCTAATCTATGAAGCCTTTCGATCCTAATTGAGACTTCCTTCTTCCCTCCTCTCCTCTCCTCTCCTCTTCTCTCCTCTTCTCTTTTCTTCTCTTCTCCCTTCTCTCTCTCTTTGATTTTTCTCTATATCATTAAAATTTTGGTCATCACATTGCCAGAGGTAGTTCAGCATAGCAATGAAGCATGAGAGCTTGTGGATTTCCAATCACAGTGTGAAAACATGTGAGTTCCAATGTCAGCTCCTCCATTTACTAATTGTGACTATGGAAAAGCCCTTTAACTTCTCTGTGCCTTAGCTTCTTCATATATAAGTAGGATTGCCACTATGTCACAGGATTGATGTTAATATTGAATAAGTTATTATAAATAAAGAACTTGCTTGGCAAGTGGCAAACTCTTAATAAACATTAACTTTACAATTATGCCACCAGTGTCTTTTTATGTTTATTCTGTAATGGAAAGAATCTCATTTTGGTCACTGAAACAAAAAGAATTTTTTTGTGACGATGCAAGAGGATGGGCCCTGACAAGGCTTCGGGGTGGAGAGGAGCTTCAGCACTGTCTTCTCTTTCCATCTTGGTCTCATGGACTCCACATCTTCTCAGTCAAGGTATTTGCCTTTTCTTATCTTTCACATGATTATTAACTATAGCTCTCTATATTCTCTAATGCAAAATTTAGGAAAGACAATCTGATTGGTTT
This sequence comes from Glaucomys volans, assembly GCA_020662805.1. Lineage (NCBI taxonomy): Eukaryota > Metazoa > Chordata > Mammalia > Rodentia > Sciuridae > Glaucomys > Glaucomys volans. Next base: position 104,813 of record JAJEJO010000210.1, read on the forward strand.
GCCTAATTGCTATTACTGCTTCTGGGTTGACCTCTTCAATGCAGGCTACCTCAGGACCACCTGGGATCAAGTGACATGCCTTATGGAGACTCATACATCTCAGAGACCTATGAGAGTGTGTGTACTCTGTCAAATTGCAGTGATGAAGGTATTGTGTCAGACACTGAGGCAGTAATTGAAGTAAGCATCTATGGAAAATTCCATTAAAGTGCTTTGGGTTTTGGAGGTTATGAGAAAATTCCCATTTCCCTGTTGGGAATTACTTCTCAACTTTTCCTGATTTAGCTAAATGCAGCCATATTGTAAATTTTAACAATTCATAAAGTGGTACTTACTACATATACCTGGTACCTTTGCTAATTATGGAGCAAGACAACAACACACAGCAATAGACTAGTGGGGTGTTATAATTTCTGTTTTTAAAACATCCTGGAGGGGAGACTTCAATCCAAACACTGCAAAAAAAGTCAAGTGTACATGTAATATGTTTCTAGCTAACTACACAGAGATTAAGATGTCAAATCTGTCCATGATGGCAATAAATTTATAATGGGTTCAAATTCAAAGTTGGTGCTGGACATAGAGACAGTCCCACCAAAATTCTTGTGTATTTGAGGACGGTAAGATATCTAAATTGATCCTAGGACTCCAATATGGAAATTCTATTGGATTTTGAATGGTCATATTATTAAGGAATTTTCTTGAGCACTCAGGGTTCTAGGCATAATCTTGAGGCCAAAGTCCTTATTGAACTAGAAAATTCACAGTCGCTTGTACCACAATGACCAGGACACCCTGGTATTGGTATATTTGCATTTTTATGTCATGCATAACTATGAATGGGGCTAATTTTGACATTTCATAAATGAACATTCTGAGGTTCTCTCACTTTCCTGAGGTATACATTGACTCCAGAACTTTTCCATATTCAACGTCCATCTTTTTTAAAGGCATACAAACTTGAAATTATAACTAGAAAAGGACATGTTGTTTCAAAAGAAAGCAAACAATAACACTGACATGAAGCTGTAATTTTAAATGTTTAAAAGGTGAAATAAAACAGTGTATTGGAATCCCCATTTGTAATAGGAACTTCAGAAGGTATGTGGGGATTGTTAGGCAGTGCAAGTGGTTTCCTTTCACTCTGTGCAAAGAGACACATCTAAGAAAGGATTGCTGTGTCTTCTAATATAAGTTTATCTTTTGTCCATTTTGAGTTTGGGCTGTGAAGATAGACTCATGGCAGATTACCTACTGGCTGATTGGTAAAGCAGTTGGAGGTGTTCAGGAGTGAAAAGAAGAAGCTAGGAGCTAGGATAGGGGTCCCCAGTTTGTATTTACTCACAGAAGATGCTAAAAAAATAAGAAAGAAAAGCAGGGAAATCCAATTTTTAAGGGTGATAGGATTAATTGGGGGAGAATTTTACACACAGCAGACCCCTTAAAGACACTGGTAGATTTCTATCAGAGATTAAGTTCTTTTTCTTTTTTTTCAAAGGGGTGAAAAAATTTTGGAAAAGAAAGAAAGAGTCAGACAGGTTAAATTGGAATTTTTCAGTAGATCCAAGATATTTTCTGTATAAAGGTAAGGTTTTGTTAATAGACTAAGGGCAGTCCTTGAGATTATAAGAAAGAATTATATATAGCCCATGCTTACGAGTCTATGTTCTCTTTCCACCATTGGTAGAATTAGTGACACAGAGCACGGTTAATCAGAATAGTTTCTCTGCGCTCTACTTGCTGCAAATACCCTGGAGTTTTGAGGCAAAGCTGTTTTCCCATGGTGGTATGGTCTAGATCTGGATTGTCCCCCAAAGTCTCACCTGCTCAGAGGTAGGGCTTTTTGGAAGTGATTAGAGTTCTGATGACCTGATCCACTGATAGCTGAATGGACCACTGGAAGATAGGACCTAGTTGGAGGAAGTAGGTAACTGGGGGCCTGACTTGGAAGGGTTTATTTTCTTCCTGGCCTTTCCTCTCTCTTTCTCTCTCCTAAGAGTTGAGCAGCTTTCCTCTTTCATGCCTATTTACCATGATGTTTCTGCCTTGGAACTAATTGACCATGAACTGAATCCTCTGAAACTGTAAGCCAAAAATGGTGAATATTTCCTTTTCTATTTTGTTTTTGGTTTTGTTTTTATTTTTGGCACTGGGAATTGAACCCAGAGGCACCTTACCACTGAGCCATATCCCCAGCCCTTCATTTTTTATTTTGTGATAGGGTCTTACTAAATTCTTAAGGCCTTGCTAAGTGTCTGAGGCTGGCCTTAAACTTGCAATCCTCCTGCCTCAAGTTGCTGGGATTATAGGCATGTGCCACCATGCCTGGCTTCTAAGTTGTTCTTGTCAGGTATTTTGGTCACAGTAATGCAAGGCTGACCAACATACACAGGGATACATGTATCTTCATTCATTTTTATCAGGACTTGGGGAGAAAAGCATTTGAAAATGATTCTTACTTGTGGCCTGTCTTCCTGCCCTCTCCATATCACACCTAAGGGATCATCCTCAATCTCTACCAGGATTCCATCTCAGCCTTCTGCAGCCTGGGACTCAGAGTACTTAGGAAAAGATCCTCAACAAAAGCCTTTTAAAATTATATACTCTTTTCAAGAGAATTAAAGGCTCTGTAGAAGAAAGACTACTGAGAGAACACTGATGAAAATGCTGAAAATTCAGCATTGTGCATTTATCCACAGAGGGGCTTTTAACTGAGGTATACAGATTTAGCTGAACTGAAGAAATCATTCAACTCAAGTCTGCAGGGAACACTACAAGTAGATTAAGAAATGATTGATAAATTAAGTGGGTAATTATTTCTATTTTTTAAAATCTTTGCTCTAATTGCATTTCCCTTTAAATAGGTAGGATAGAAGTCTTATGCTGAGTTCAGACAAGTTATTGGTTGTTTGGCAAACTAATAAAAAATCTTCAGGGTATAACATGGAATGAGGAAATGCAGATTCCCAGGAAGGTTCTCATCCTTAGGGAAAGGAAGCCTGGCTGAACAGCTTGATTTATATAAAAAGAGAGACTTAGGGTCTGAAAGGAGAATAATTCTGAGTTTCCTGTGGTGACTGTCATTCAGGTCTGTATTTGCCCAAGGTACTGCCTTTCATCCCTAATTCCTGTTCTGGACCCTCAGAAGATGGGTGTATGATGTAAATGCAGAAACAGCCATCTCCTCCAGCTCTTCAAGACTGAGCACTTGCTACAAGACTGACCAACTCTACTCCAAAGTGAAAGTGGAGGCACTCTTGTCATATAGCCTCAGACTACTTTGCAGCCTCAGACTACTTTGATATCACTGACCAACTCTACTCCAAAGTGAAAGTGGAGGCACTCTTGTCATATAGCCTCAGACTACTTTGCAGCATTATATTTTTTTTAAACAGCTTCACTGAGACATAACTGACACATAATAAACTGCACATTTCAATTTGAGACTGTTATAACCATGAATCTCTTATTACAATTAAAATAGCAAACATATTTATCACTCCAAAACTTTCCTTGTACCCCATTATAGTCCCTTCCTTATGCCTCTTACTGACCTCTGCTTCCTCAGGCAACCATTAATCTGCTTTCTTCAATTGTAGGTGATTTGTATTTTCAATATTGTATTTATTCTTTCTCTTGTGTTTTTTATTTTTTTTGTGTGTGTGTGTGGTACTGGTGAGAACCCAGTGGCACTTTACCACTGAGCCCTTTCGTTTTTTGTTTTGAGGCAGATTCTCACTAAGTTGCACAGGCTGACGTGGACCTTGTGATCCTCCTGCCTCAGCTTCCCGAGTTGCTCAGATTACAGGATTGTGCCACCATGTCAGCCTGGCATAATTAGTTTGAGATTCATCTAAGTTGTATAATGTATCATGCATGAAAAGTACATTGCTTTTTATTGTTGAGAAATATCCCATTGTATAAATATACTACAATTTGTTCATATAATCATGTTAATGAATCTCTGGATGATTTGTTGAGGTAGGTATCACAAAAAAAGCTAAGGCAAGCATTGATGTATGGTATAAAGGCTGTGTCCATTCTAGTCTTTGTATGGACATATGTTTTCATATACTTTGGATACATAAATAGTAGGAGAATGTCAGAGTTACATGATAGGTATATATGTTTCACATTATTTATTATCTGTCTAACTGTTTTTTAAAACAATTGTACCTTTTAATATTCCCACCAGCAGTGTTTGAGAGTTTTATTTGCTTCATCACCCCACCAGTATATAGTACTATACAACATTTTAATTTTATACATTTTAATAGATGTGTCGTTGGAGCATGTGTTTTAGTTTGCATTTCCCTAAGTACTAATTCTGTGAGCATTCTTTTCTGAGTTATCTAAATATCACTTTGGGTGAAATTCCTGTTCAATTCCTTTGACTTTCCATTATTGAGTTGAGTTGTTTCTTTATTTGGTCTTACTTCGTTTATTATTGAGTTTTAAGGTTTTTTTTTATGTATTCTAGATACATGTTCTTAATTAGAAATGTAATTTGCAAATTTTTACTCCCAGTATATGTTTTGTCTTATCTTTTCATTTATTTAATGGTATCTTTTACACAGCAAAAGTTCTTAATTTTAATGAAGTTCAATTTCTTTACTTCTTTCTCTTTTGTATGGATCATGGTTTTGGTGTTCTATCTAAGAAATCTTTGCCCAAGTCAAGGTCATGAAAATTTTATCCTATATTTTTTTTCTAAAAGTTTTATGGTTTTAATTTTACATTTAGTTACATTATCTACTTTAAGCTAAATTTTGCATATAGTGTGAGATATGTTTTGAAATTTATTTTTTCCCCATATGCTATTCAGTACTTTCAAGAAATTATTTGAAAAGTCAATGTTATAACTATTGCATCTTTGTTAAAAATTAATTGACAAGATATGCATGGGTCTATTCCTAGATGTACTCTTTTATACTCTTTATCTATTTGTGTGTTTTTTTTTTTACAACAATGACACACTATCTTGATTACTGTGGGTTTAAAATAATTCCTAAAGACAGATAGCATAAGTGTTCCAACTTTGCTGTTTTTCAAAGTTGTTTTGGTTATTTTAAGATCTTTGCTTTCCAAATGAATTTTGGAGTCAATTTGTTAATTTCTTCAAAATAATGCTTAGTAGAATTTCAATTATTATTGATTTAAATTCATGGATTAGCTTTGGGAGAACTGACCTATGAATCATCTGAATACTCTTTAGTATTCTAATTCATTAACATTGTATATATCTGTCAATTTATTTAGACTTTATTTAATTTCTCCCAGCAATGTTTTGTAGTTTTCAGTGTCTGGGTCTTGTACATCTTTTGCTAGATTTATCCTTAGGTATTTCTTATTTCTGAAGCTATTGTAAACGACAATTTTTTTGATATAGTGTGACTATAGCCTAGCAATAAAAAATGACAATTAAAATGACAGCATGTATATAGTTGATTTACTTATTGTTGTTGTTATTATTATTATTATTATTACTATTATTATGAGGTGATATAGATTGATCCCTGGGCCTTCTACATGCTGGGCAAGCATTCTATTACAGAGTTACATACTCCTCACCCTACCACTCAGCCCCTATCATTGATTTTTGTATGTTAACCTTATATCTCATAACATTGATAAATTCAATTATTGCTTTTACCAGTTCTAGTAGATGTTTTTTGTTGAGTCCATCAGATTATCAATTTGTTCATTTTCTTGTCTCTTTACATTTTCTGGTGATTCCAGCTGATTATATATGGTGATTATATATATGGAATCAGATTCCCCTGACTATATATTTTATATATAATTCTTGTCTTGTTTCTGATTCAGAGTAAAGCATCAGTCTTTCACCATTAAATGCAGTGTTGCCTTTAGCTTTATTGTGGATGTCCTTTATCAGGTTAAGGATGCTCCTTGCTATCCCTAGTATGTTGAAAATTTTTACCAGTAAGATATGCTGTATTTTTCAAATATTTCTTTTCTCTCTTTTTTAAGGATAATCTATTTTTATTACATTAATGTGGTGAATTAAATTAATTGATTTTTGAATGACCCCAATGTGGCCATGATGTATTGTCCTTTCTTACAGAGAGTTGAATTCAGTTTGCTGGACCACTTTTAAGAGTTTGCTAAAATTTTGTTAAAAATTAATGAGTAATATTGATGTGTTGGTTTATTTTCTTATAATGTCTGTCTGTTTAGTGTCAGAGTAGTACTGGATAAAGATTGAGTTAGAAAATATTTACTACTCTTCAATTCTCTAGGAGAAATTTTATAATTCGTATGTTTTGCTCTTTATGTGTTTGTTAGAATTCTGCAATGAAGTCACCCGAACCTGTTGTGGAATGGTTTAGGGGAGGATTTGAAATTATGTATTTAGTTCTCTAATAGATATAAGGTTATTTGGTTTTCCTTGAGAAAGTTTTGATAGTTTATGTCTTTAGAGGAATTTTTCCATTTTATCTAGGTCATTGAATTCATTTACATTAAGTTATACATAATTGTCACCTTATTGTCATTTTAATATACACATATTAAAATGCTTTCCTTCACTGTGACAAAATAACTGACAAAATCAACTTAAAGGTGGAATGATTTATTGTGTTGCATGGTTTAGAGGCTTCAATCCATGGTCATTCGTCCCCCTTGCTTGGAGCTTTTCAACATTCCTGTCTAACAGTGTTTTCATTTAATACTTACTTTGGAAAGATATTTTCACTGGTCCAAGAATTACAGTTTCATGTTTTTTTTTTCCTTTCAGTACTTTAGACTTTCTTGCATTATTTTTAATGAAAACTATGCTCTCATCCTTCATTTCATCCCCTTTGTAATATATGTGTTTTGGGCTGCTTTCAAGATTTTCTACTTATCATTGGCTTTAAGAAATCTAGCTTACAAATTTCTTCATTTTTTGTGTTTGGGATTTGTTGAAATTCATGAACCTGTGGAATTATGGTTTTCATAAAATTTGGAAAAATTTTAGACATAATTTCTTCAAATATTTTTGTCTGTCTCTTTCATGTGTCTTATCTTGGTAGCTCCAATTATACATATATCAGATCACTTATAAATTTCTTGCTGCTCACTGAAGTTCTTTGCCCCCCAGTCTTCTCTATTTCTCATTTGGGATAGTTTTGTTGTAATGTATTCCTTTCTATTAATCTTTATATCAGACACTATCTTTTTCTAATCTCTGGAAGTTCACTTTGAGTCTTGAAAATTTATCTTCTATGTCTCTATTTAACATGTTAAAATTGTCATCTTGTTTCTTAAACATATGGGATATAATGCAAACAACTGTTTTAATGCCTTTGTCTACAAATTCTATCGTATTTTAAATTAGAGTCAGTTTAGATTCATTAAATTTTCTCTTTATTATGGATTGTATTATTCTGCTTCTTGTCATGCCTGATAATTTTTACCTAGATATCAGACATTACAAATATTACATTGTTGGGTGCTTAGTACTTTTGTATTCTTGTCAATATACTTGAGTTTTGTTCTGAGATACTTTTAAGTTACTTGGAGACCATTTGATCTCCTCAGGTCTTATTTTTAAGCTCTGTTAAGCAGATCAAAGAAGCATTTAATCTGAGGCTAATATTTTTTCACCACTACTTAGGCAAAAATTGTCTGAGTACTATACTTAATGCACTGTGAATTATATGTTCTTCATTGTTACTGTTGGAAACAGACTTTATTCCCAGTCATATGTAAACCACATGTTCTGTTCTTTCTAATCCATTTGGTTGATTCCCTTTTGGTCTTGCATAGCTTCCTTACTTGCATTTGATGATCATGGCGTTTAATACTTCAGAGGAATCCCATGTAGATTTTTGGAATTCCTTCTGTACAACTCTGTCCTTGCTGGTACTCTGCCCTCCTGAATTCCAGTTGCTATAATCTCTGTGTGATCCTAACTCCATCTCCTTAATTCACAATGAGTGTGCTGCATCCTCCTCAGATTCCCTGGTGTGCCACAACTGGATTCTTTCTCCAGGTAGTAGCCCGAGGCAATGACAAAACTGATTTTATTGGTTTTTCTTTCTCAGAAATCATTGTCTCTTGAATTTTGATGTCTAATATCTTTCAAACTATTATTTCATTTATTTGCATTTTTAAGGTGGTTTAGATGGGAGATTTTATCCAGTTTCTTCTGCTTCCTTTAGTCCCAACACTCATGTTTTGAGTGTTCTGGGACACTGGCCAAAGTGCAGGGCAAGACACTACTCTGCCTGGAATGCATTATGTCTCAGGAGTACTGAGGATGCTCTACCCTCTGCAGAGAACACTATTCCACATACTGGTTACCTAATTAACTTCTCTTAGTCCTCTATATCTCAATCCCCATATGACTCCAATAGGAAGCCTGTCCTATGGGCATCTGTCCTCTTTATCTTCCCCTTTAAGGTGGTTCCATGGTATTCTGTATTTTCCTGTTAGCCACACTAATTTACAGTTATAATTTCTTTTCAATATCTTTCTTCACTGCCAGGTTATAAACTCTATGAGGACAGAGCCATGTTTTATTCCCTAATGAATCAAAGTAGGTGTTCAATAGAAGTTTGTTGAATGAATAAATAGGAGGACGTGAAAGCTATGTGTATAGTAGGAGCAGTGGTGTTTGGTAAGTGATGGGTACTTAGAATAAACATTAATTGTTGCTGATGTGAACCACATAGTAGCTGATCAACTACTAACCAGAGCATATATAAGCATATCTCAAAAATGTCCTAAAAATTCCACTAATAATTCAGGTTTGGGGAAAGGGGAAACTATAGAGCAATGATGTCCTTCACACATAGAATGGTGTAGCAGAGGGAATCAGTAAAATCTGGTTGTTATTACTGTGACTTTATCTGTCTATATAGGTTGCAGATATCTGGGGATGGTCAGATTACAGATATTTTATTATTATAACATATAAACTTATCTAGGAGAACACATATTTTTATTTGTTAACAATTTGTCTCAGAGTTGGAGACATCGACTCTACGAATTCAGGTACCTGTTTTATCTAGTTCTTTTTCCAATTCCTATTCTTAGAGCAGTCTTTTTCATATAGTAGCCATTCAATAAATATTGGTCAAACATATGAATAAGCTATCATTACACTACTTTACTTTAATTCTTGTCAAGTACTATGCTAAACTACTACTTTTTCCTCCTGTTTGTTTATTTATTAAAATAAGATTAAGTGGAAATCAAACTACATTCTCTCTTAATTTATCATGCCTGTAGGGATTCTAGCTACAGAGATTAAAATGGTTTAACTAAGACTCCAATGTCCACCTGGTGGCAGCTTAACTTAATCACAGTCAAATTACCTCAGAGGCAATTAGCAGCTTTCCTGCAGCTAAGCTTGACAACTCATGCACTGAAGCCTGTGGGTTCTCACATGTCCGCACAGCTCCTGGCCCTGGGGACAAAGATGCACCGTATTAATCAGTGGGGAGACAGTCTTAAGGTCCTAATAAAGTTGTCCTGTAGGGCAAGAGAAGCCCTGCTGAGCGAATGCCAGAGTCCGGTCAGAAACATCACTGCTTCATCACTTCTTCCAAATTTCTGGTAGCTTTTTGTACCAAATCAAAAATAGCAAGAGGAAGTCTTACTGCCCCATTATGGAGGTTGAAGGGGTAAAGAGTAGCATGTACAGAGCTGGGTGTGATGGAAACAGAACGAACGAGGATTCATGCATTCCCACATGAGATCAAGTCATAGGGGATTGCCAGGGTCTACACAACCTAGAGTGAGCATTGTTTAAGAGGAAAAGTTGAGAGATGACTGTGGGAATCATGCAAGAAATGGCTGAACAGACAAACCAAGTACAGGTTGGGAAAGCATCTGTAGCACTGGTGATGAGGGCAGAGAGAATAGTTTCTAGGGAGACCTGACATAGACCAATAAGATGACTCTTTATGGAACTCTGCCGAGTGGAAAGCAGTCAAACGTCAGTGCTATTTCTTAGCCACGGTTGCTCTCATTATCAGGGAATAATGAAACAGAAACCACTCTGTGTATCTTAAGCATGGAAAGAACTTATTATAGAAAATTTGGTGCTTCAAAATGATTGGAATTGTTTCAAGAGTAGAGTCAAGGGTTGGGATCATCAAGTGTGAGGATATAATACGAGACCTGCAATCCAAGCATCAGAAAGCTAGCTCCCCTGCCCAAATACCTCCTGACATGAAGTTAGGGCTGGACGATGGCATCTTGCATGTGACTGCCATTCATGTATCTTGATTCTCGTGTTTTTAGGTTTTCACCTGCCAGCATAAACAGCAACAGGTAGATGGCCTCTGCTCCTATCCTTCTGTGTTGTTCAAGTGTATCCAATTGCCAAAACCTCAACTGCATGCAGCATCTGAGAGACTGGGAAAGATGATGTTTTGTTTTTCATTTTAGCATTTCATTCTCTGGAGAAGGGCTGGGATTATCGTGGGGAAAAAGAAGCACTCAGTCCATTACATAGAGGTGCTCAATCTCAGGGTCACACAAGCACCGGTGTCCACTTCATAAACAATGGTGTGATGATTCAGAGAGATAAATCCTTTACAGAACTTAGTATAGTGTTTAAAATACATGGATGGCCAATAATTGCTAGTTTAATCATTGCTAGCTGAAGGGGAGAAAGGGAAATGACATAGCTTTCCCTACTCTTGTGAATTCCCTTCAAAGAATCTTCTCCTTTGATGAATCTCTAGCCTTATGTTACATGAGCTTTTGAAGGTTGTAAGAACTACATAAAATACTAGTTTTTCTCTAAGTATATTTTTATTTCCTCCCTGATTTCTTCTACTATTCATTTGTCATAGTGTATTATTTAGTGTCCATGTGTTAGAGTATCTTCTTTTTTAACTTAATTAACTAATTTATTTTTTATATTAACAGATTGCATTTTGATTTATTGCACACAAATGGGGTACAACTTTTCATTTCTATGGTTGTGTATGATGTACATTCATACCATTTATGTAATCATACATGAACAAAGGGTAATGATGTCTGTTTCATTCCACAATTTTTCATACTCCCACTCCCTCCTCCCTTTCATTTCCCTCTGTATAATCTAAAGTTCCTCCATTCTTCTCTCACCTGCCACCCCCCAACCCAATTATATGTCATCATCCATTTACCAGGGAAAACTTTCAAACTTTCAGCCTTTTTTTTTTTTTGGATTGACTTATTTCACTTAGCATGATATTCTCCAATTCCATCCATTTATCTGCAAATGCCATAATATCATTCTTTGTGGCTGAATAATATTCCATTGTGTATATATACCACAGTTCCTTTATTCATTCATCTGTTGAAGGGCATCTAGGTTTGTTCCACAATCTAGCTACTGTGAATTGAGGTGCTATAAACATTGATATGGCTGTGTTACTGTGGTATGCTAATTTTATGTCCTTTGTGTATAAACTGAGGAGGGGATCAAATGGTGGGTCCATTCCAAATTTTCTGAGGAATCTCCATACTGCCTTCCAGAGTGGCTGTACCAATTTGCAACTCCACCAGCAATGTATGAATGTGCCTTTTTCCCTACTACCACACCAACATCTGTTATTGTTTGTGTTCTTGATAATAGCCATTCTAATTGGAGTAAGATGAAATCTTAGAGTTGTTTTTATTTTATCATTGATTTCTAATTTCAGTCCATTATGATCTGATAGAATGAAGGGTATTATCTCTATTTTTTTGTATTTACTAAGGGTTGCTTTGTGGCATAAGATATGATCTATTTTAGAGAAGGATCCATATACTGCCAATAAAAAAGTGTATTAGCTGGTTGATGGATGAAATTTTCCATACATGTTGATTAAGTCTAAATTTGTGATCGTATTACTTAGTTCCATAGTTTCTTTATTTAGTTTTTGTTTAGAATATCTGTCCAGTGGTGAGAGAGGTATGTTAAAATCTCCCAGTTTTATTATGTTGTGGTTTATTTGATTCTTGAAATTGAGAAGGATTTGATTGACTTACATAGATGCTCCATTGTTTGGGGCAAAAATATTTACAATCATTATGTCTTGCTACTGTGTAATTCCCTTAGTAGAATTAAATGACCTTCTTTATCCCTTCTGATTAACATTGGCTTGAAGTCCAGTTTATCTGATATGAAGATGGAAACCCCTGCTTGTTTGTACAATCCATATGAGTGATATGTTTCTTCCCATCCTCTCACCTACAGTCTGTGGATGTCTTTGCCTATGATGTGAGTCTCTTGGAGACAGCATATTGTTGAGTCTTTTTAAATTAAATCTGCAAGTCTATGTTTTTTGATTGATGAGTTTAGGCCATTAATATTCAAGATTATTACTGAGATATGACTTGTATTCCTGATCATTTTGTTTCATTTCTGGATTTTAATTTGATTTAGATTCTCTTTTGACTATTCCTTTAGTATATTTCCTCCCTTTACTGATTTTCACTTTTTTTCACTTCATCCTCATGGAATATTTGGTTGAGAATATTCTATAGTGCAGGTTTTCTAATTTTGAATTCTTTTAACTTTTATCATGAAAGGTTTTTATTTCATTTTCAAATCTGAAACTTAATTTTGCTGGATATGAAATTCTTTGTTGGCATCCATTTTCTTTCAAAGCTTGAAATATGTTGTTCCATGACCTACTAGCTTTGAGGCTCTGGGTTGAGAAAAGTTGAGATCTGAATAGGCTTTCCTCTATATGTAATTTGCTTTTTGTCTCTCACTGCCTTTAAGATTTTATCCTTATTCTGTATTTGAGTCATTTTCATTATAATGTGTCTTAGTGTGGGTTTACTGTAATTTTGTACATTTGGGGTCCAGTAAGCCTTTTGTATTTGATTTTCCATTTCACTTTTAGGTTTGCAAAATTTTCTGATATCACGTCATTGAAAAAATTGTGCATTCCTTTGGTTTGTATCTCTGCTCCTTCTGTCTTAATAATTCTTAAATTTGTTTTTTTATGTTATTCCATAATTCTTGGAAGTTCTGTTCATGCATTCGTACCATCTTCTCTGCATGGTCAACTTTTTTCAATATTAAATATTTTATCTTCATTGTCTGAGGTTCTGTTTTCCAAATGGTCTAGTTTGTTGGTGATGCTTTCCATTGCATTTATAATTTCATTTATTGATTCCTTCATTTGGAGGATTTCTGCCTGTTTTTTTTCTTTGCAATCTCTAACTCTTTATTGAAGTGATCTTTCATTTTCTATATTTTCTCTTTGATTGCACTCTTTATACCATCCTTTACTTCCCAGATCATATTAACTATGTACATTCTAAATTCCTTGTTGGACATTTCTTCTATTGTGTTGTCAATGGCTTCTCCTACTGGGGCATCTTGGTTTGGTTGTAGCATTTTTTTTTTAATGTTGCTTGTGTGTTTTCCCATCTAATTGTATGGATCTGAGGCAATACAGATTCTACCCTGTAGACCTACATTGTCACTGAAGACTTCTAGTATCCTGCCCCTTAGAGGGAGATCAACATCAGCAGCACCCAGTACAAGCAGTATACAGCTTCAAATCTATCAGCTCCCAGCAAGGCTTCCACTGCCCTCTCTCTATAAACAGCAGTGATGAGTTCAATCACTGTCCAAAATAAAACCAGAAATTTGTGAAGCATATTTACAATCTCAAATAGTGGACAAAGAAAGTCAAGAAACAGTGAAAGACATGGTGTTCATGAGTGAGAAAGAGAGAAGCCCAAGCAAATATCCACAGGAAGAGTGGAAGAGGAACCAACAGAGATTGGCTGTTAGGTGGAGAAAAGGTAGAAAGGGAATACAGACAAGTGAGAAGAAAAATACAGAGGAAGAGAAAAAATGGATGTGGCTGCGTGCAACCAAATCTGGAGTCTCCCTAGCAGTGGGCCTCTGGGCAGTGGTGGAAGTGTTAGTAGCAGGAGTTGGTGGTAGCTGGCAAGGGGTCAGCAGCAGCTGCAGATGTGGTTGGTGTTGGCAGTGGGTGGGGGGACTGTGACAGCAATGGCAGTGGTGTCAGCTGTGGCTGCAGCTGCAGCAGCACCCAGAGAGAAGACCTCCAGGTGACCTGCAGGGAGCAGCAGTGGCTTTGGTGGCAGCTGCCTCAGGAGCAGCTGCACCCTGCCCCCCAGAGAAGACCTCTGAGCAATTGCAACCCAAAATACTTTTTTTATTGGTTCTTTTAGTTACACAGGACAGTAGAATTCATTTTGATATAATTATACAAGCATGGAATCCCTCTTATTCTAATTGGGATCCCCTTCTCATGGAGGTACACCATGACAGGATTCGCTATGCTGCATTTATATAAGTACGTAGGAAGATTATTTCGGATTCAATCCCCTGTCTTTCTTTTTCCCATCCCCCACCCTTCCCTTCATTAACCTTTTTCTAATCTACTCAATATCTATTCTTCCCCTCTCCCCGCTTTTTGTGTGTTACCTTCCACAAATCAGTGAAAACATCAGACCTTTTGGGACTGGTTTATTTTGCTTAGCATGATAGTTTTCAGAACCATCCATTCACTGGCAAATGCCATAAATTCATTCCTCTTTATGGCTGAGTAACACTGAATTGTGTATACATACCACATTTTCTTTATCCATTCATCTGTTGAAGAGAAAAATTTGATAAGTTAATGTATTTCACAGCTTTCCATTGTTGTGACAACAATATCTGAGTTATATCAACTTAAGGGAGGAACAATTTGCTTTGCATCATGGTTTTAGAGGTTTTAGCCCTAAATTGCTTGGTCCTATTGTTTTGGGCCTACAGTAATGCTAAACATCATGGCAGGGAGTGCACAGTGGAACAAAGTGGTCACATCCTGGCAGCTAGGAAGCAAAGGAGAGAGTGGAGTGACCAGGGTCCTGATGATCTTGCTTCCTTTCACAGGGCCCATCTTTTAAAGGTCGCATCACCACCCAACAGTGTCATCGGTGGGGACCACGCCTTTAACACATGAACCTCTGGGGCAGACTTTAGACCTTAACCATAACAGCTGGACTGCAGTAAAACTGGGAATTTCTGGTCAAAAATATCATCAAGAGAGGGGAAAAAATGTCACCAAGAAGAAATGATATGAAATATACAATAACCAAAAAAGAGCTTATTTCCAGAATCTGCCTACATAAAACTCCTAAAAATTAATAAGAAAGAGCCTGATAAGCATTAGAAAAATGGTCAACAATTCCGTAAACTTCACAAAAGATGTGTAAATTATCAATAAATATATGAAAAAAGCTTCAGCCTCATTAGCCATCAAAGAAATACAAATTAAAATCATAACAATTTACCAGTATATAATAAACAATTACTAAGATTAAAAATGCTAATACTAATTGTTGGGTATAAAGCAATGGTACTAGTCATATGATTCTGGTAAATGTGTAAATTGTTATAAATACTTCAAAAATTATTTGCCCTTATGTTCTTGTTAAATATACATATGATTATACTAGCACAACATTTTTATATGGCAAAACACATGTAAAGAATTATTATAATTGTGCTTGTGATAGTAAAAATATCCGCAAACAAGAAAGGTCAATTGGGAGTAAAATTGATAAACAAATCCTAACATATCCATATAGTAAATTAAAAAAAATTAATTTTGTTTGTTCTAACTAGTTGTACATGACAGTAGAATGCATTTATACATCTTGATAGATCATACACAGAGTGTAATCTCTCATTTTTCTGATTATACATATTGCAGGATCACATCGGTCATGCAGTCATACATGTACAGTAGGTAATAATGTCTGTTTCACTCTACTATCGTTCCTTCCCCCTTCCCCTTTCTCCTCCCTTCATTCCCCTCTATCTAATATAAAGTAGCTTTATTCTTCCCTACCCCCCCACCTATTGTGAATTATCTTCACCATATCAGAGAAAACGTTTGGTCTTTGGTTGTGGGTTTGGCTTATTTCACTTAGCGTGATATTCTGTGACATAGGTATGAAAATGAGTGAACAACTACCGATATACAAAAGAAAGTGTAGGAATCTCATGAATACAAGTTTGAGCAGAAGAATCTAGACAATAAAGGAGTATTTATTCTGTAGTATTTTATTTATATAATGTTAAGGAATAGTCAGTATTAATACATAGTGCTAAAAGTCATTAGGGAGGAGGAAAGGACAGGTGCCATTGTTCTCCATTGTTCCTCTAGGCCCATGAGTACAAAGCTTGCTCTCCAAATTGATGCTTTAGGGATGTGGTGGAGACTTTAAGAGGTGGGGCTCAATGGGAAGCCTTTGGGTCACGGGGCACATGTTCTCAAAGGAGACCGTGGATCACACTCTCTTTTTCTTTCCTTTCTTGGCCATGAGGTGAGTGGCTTTCTCCTCCTCACATTCCCACCATAATGTGCCTCCACAGGTCCAAAGCAGCGGAGTCAATTTATCATGGGCTGAAACCCATAACACTGTGAGGCAAAATGAGCATTTTTCTCTTTAATAAGTTAATTATTTCAAGTGTTTGATATATAATGGAAATTGGACATAATAAGCAATTTCTGAGAAGATGCTAATGTTCTATTTCTGTCTTGGGGTTCTCATATGAATGTGTTTTCATTAAGCTGAAGATTTATGGTCTATTCTGTCTGTACGTTAAATGTTCAGTGAAAATATAAAAAAAAAACAACAAAGAAAATGTAAGAAAACAAATCCCAAATGGAAAAGAAAATATTAGATATTTGGTTACTAGAATTCATTTCATTTCCTAAGTTAAAATTTAACAATACTTACAAGATTTGATGATAATAACAAAGCTATTTTAATTATTAAATATTGGGGTTTATAGCTACCCCATTCCTCAGTTTATACCCAAAGGACTTAAAATCAGCATACTACAATGACACAGCCATATCAATGTTTACAACAGCTCAACTCACAATAGCTAAACTGTGGAACCGAGGTGTCCTTCAACAGATGAATGGATAAAGAAAATGTGATGTATATATATACAATATACACAATGGAATATTACTCATCTTTAAAGAGGAATGAAATTCTGGCATTTGCTGTAAATGGATGGAGTTTGAGAATATCATGCTAAGCGAAATAAGCAATAAGCCAAACCCAAAAAAACAAAGACTAAATGTTTTCTCTGATGTGTGTATGCTAATTCACAATAAGGGGGAGAGGCACTAGGGAAGAATAGAGTTACTTTATATTAGGTAGAGTGGAGTGAAGGAAGGGGAAGGGGTATGGGGGTAGGAAGGATAGTAGAGTGAAACAGACATTATTACCTCATGTACATATATGACTGCATGACTGATGTGATCCTACAACATGCACAATCAGAAAAATGAGAAATTATATTCATTTATGTATGATTTATCAAAATGCATAGGTGCATTCTACCATTATGTATAATTAATTAGAACAAATAAAAAATTTAAAAAATTGGGATTTATGCATGACTTTTTCATTTTTGCTCCAGTGATTTATTCTTTTCTTAAAGAAATCCCTGAATCACAAATATAAGTAGGTCGAACAAGTGATAATATAAAAATATCTATACACATATATATAATATATATGTATTAAAATAACTCACCTTGAAGTTTTCTTTTTCTTTTTTTTTTTTTGGTGCTGAGGATTGAACCTACTAGGACTTTATGCATGCTAGGCAAGTGCTCTATGACTCTACACCTCCAGTGCAGTTTCAATTTGCCTAGTGTCACTCCACAAGTTAATGCATTTTTCTGTCTATAACGCATTAAAAACTGACATAAAATATATCTGTGTTCACATGTCATTTGTTTACAAAACCCCTCTCTCCTACAAATACATATAGTACATATAAGCAATGCACACATACATAAGTATAAACAAATATAAATAGACATGTGTGTTCCTGGGGAGTAGGCTATTTCCCTCGGCAGTATGTTTCTGAGGTTTAGCTGCCAAGAAGGCAACCAAACTTTTACTAACTTTGGGGTGAACTTTCCCATTGTAAAAGGAGATGGAAGATGTTTTCTGTTTGTGTTTTTGTAAACTGCCTGGTGGTACCTCCTGAGGTAGGGTAGGGATTCTGGCAGGAAAATTTGCTCCTTGGGGAAATGAGGGAAGCATTGCCTGTCACTGTTTTGTACTCAGCTTTGTGCCCACTATACAGGTGACAGGAGCAGGAATGTCTCTGCAGACTTCCAAAATTAAAAGAATTGAATGAAGCTCATGCCAAAATTTGACACAAATGACCATGCCCCTCTTCCTGAAACATTCTTCTGTAACACTGTAACACTGTAGCCTCTCTCTGTTCTTTTTGCCTCTCTGGCTCTAGCCTTTAAATATTAGATTCCTTTAAGCTCTAACAAAAATAATCTTCTTGTCTTTCATTCCATATGTTCTTATGTTCCTTTCTCCCCCAGTGATTGCATCCATTCCCATGGTTTCAAATGTATGTGTGTGCGTGTGCATGCACTCATGCTGTATTCATGTCAAATTATAGCTCTAAGTTCAGTATCTTGCTCTAAGCATTTAAGGGAACTGATGCAGTCAGAGGAATATCAGCTCACAAAAACATGAAATAAATATGAAGCATCTGAATTTCATAAGAATTAATGAGAGATGCACATTATAGTATTTACTCCAGAAAATAATTAATGGAGCAGAGCAGAGAAAAATTTAAATTAAGCATAAGACTTATTTTCAAAGAGATAAAAGAAAGATATTGGAAACATAAAGTAGAAATAAGCAGCTATTAAGAAAAGCCAGAATGATATCAGTGAAAATGTTGAAGTAAGGAAAAACCAAAGTATACACTCCATAAAAGCAATAAGAAAACTGGGAAAATTACCAGAACAAACTTTTTATGAACTATGAAGATTAGCCAGAGGCTTGCAACAACTAGGGATCAAGAAAGATGACTGAATCTCAAAAACAAAACAAAACAAACCAAAAGCAAAAACAGTGAACTTTATGGTGTTTTGACTTTCCATAGTGTTATCCCCTGCTCTTCCACTCAATGGTAGCTTGTATTTCCAGACGGGGCATAATAGAACTGGAGTTCTTTCAAACACTCATTTCTACAGAAACGTCATTATTTGATCTGTCTAGTGTTTCCTTGGAAGGCCCCATTTGAAAGGGTTCTGTTTATATGAATACACAGGCACTTTCCCATAGGGAAAGCTTCTCTCATAAAAGCTTCTCCCAAAGGGGTGTTTGTTGGATGGTTTGATGGCTGTCTGGGGTGATATATAGAAGCTATGGAAAATAATAGATGATAATACCTAAAAGGAAAAGCTGAGGCATGAGATGCTCATATAAACTTTGAAGTAAGCTGCTATATTTGGCTAATCTTAAGGATTATATGTATGCATCAGGCTGTGTGCATGCTTGGAAAAGATTTGAGGAATTTCTTAGCTCTTACCTCTGACTGACCTTGAGACTCCGTGAATAGGAAGTGAAGGCTAAGGTAGAGCTATGGAGTACCTGACCAAGTGTTGCAGACAGTTCCCAAGTCTGCACACAGAGCCCTTCAGTGCACTGATGTCCTCTTCTTCACCCTACTGGTGGTGAAGAAACTCTTATCGTGGGGTTATGTGTTTGAATGAAGACAATACCAGACTTTGGACAGCTGAGATTGATGGTAGCTTATTAGTCACATATGCTCACAGCCCGAGAGAAGAAAACACCACACATCACTCAGGGCCTAACAGTGGTTGAACCTGAGAGCAGAAGAAATGATCAGGGATTGTGGAAGCAAACTCAGTAGTAACAAGAGGGTAGAGTGGCCCCTGGTTCCTGCAGGAGTTTGTGAATGGCCTTTTGAGAAAGTCAGTGTGCTGGTAGGGAACTGAATCCTGCATCTCAGTGATGAGTGAGCATTGCACCTCATCTGATGATGAGAAGGTTGTTTACGTAAGGGACTTATATATGGGAGTACAATAGGGCCAGGAATTTGAAATTAGACCATTTGAATTTCTCTCATTGTCCTCCAGATGTCAAGACACACATAATATTGTGCCTTAATTTTGACTCTAAACTACACGTGGCAAAAACTGGAGTTTTTAGTCAGCTTTTTCACTGCTGTGACTAAAGGAACCCAACTAGAGCAAATGTAGAAGGAAAGTTCTACATTTAGAAGGAAAGTTTATTTGAGGGTCATGGTTTCAGAAATCTTAGTCCAGCTCCATTCCTTGGGACCTGAGGTGAGGCTGAACATCATAATGGGAGAGGTTGGTGGAGTGAAGCAGCTCACATGGTGATCAGGAAGCAGAGAGAGACTCCACTGGCCAGAAACAAATACCCAAATCCACACCCCAATTCCTACTTCCTGCAACCACACCCTGCAACTTCAGTTACCACTCAGTTAATCCTTATCAGGGGATTAAATCACTGATTGGGTTAAAACTCCTACAACCCAATCATTTCTTCTCTGAACCTTCTTGCATTGTCTCACATGTGAGCTTTTGGGGGGCACCTCACATTCAAACCATTGCACTGGAAGATTTATTGGTTCCAGGTACTTAAAGAAATCTTTGTTAAACTATTCACTTATCATTAATTTAACCACTAAACATGAGAGAGAGAGCACTTGAAACAATCAGTTTGAAAGACTGCTGCTAAACAAACTAATAGCAACTAAAACAAACAGCAAGAACAAACAAACTCCGGGGAGCCAAGAATATGATTTACATTATATTATCTGAAATTTCTACTTTTTAAGAAAAATTATAAGATAGGCAGAGGAATAAGAAAATATGACTCATACCCAAATCTGGGTGTCAAATCACCAATGGCACCTGATGGTGAGGATGCAGTGAGGTGGAGAGTGGGAAGGAGGCGCTGGAGAGAGAGAAGCAGGAGCTGAGTGTGCTGAAAGGTTCCTATCTTATTTTTGGAAGAAGAGATTCAGCTGTTGATGCACTTAGGAAGATTTTAAAGAAAACAAAGATGGGTCTTGAAAACTAAAGAACTCAACAGAAGATAAACACTAAATTTGTAATTTTAACCAGTAAAAGAAAATTTAATTTATCTGATAGTGGTCAGGAAAGAAAGTAGAAAAAGGGGGAAAAAGTAAATATAGCAGAGACTGTGAAATGATAAGGCAGAAATAAATTCTAATATAACAGTAATTACAGTAAATGTAAAAATGCTACACTCAGTGATAAAAACACAGATTCTTACTACTACATAGCAAAATAATACCTCGCAATACGTTTTTTCTTACAAAAGATAATTCAAACAAATAATATGGAAGTATGGGGATGGAATAATAATAGTGATATTTTTGTGCAATATTTACAATGGGAGTTAGGTTAGCAATGATAACGAGTGAAAGAATATAATATAGTAAAACAATTGAGAAAACAACAGAGGCAAGAAGGTATAGAGATTATGAACATCTATGTACACAGTAATATAACTTCAAAATGTGAAAGAGACCTTATAGGATGAAAGGGTTTAGCATTACAAATACATTAATTCTCCTCTAAATAATATTACAAATTATGTTAATGTAAATAAAATTTTAGGTTTTAAAAAACCCATCAAACTGATTCTAAAATTTAAGCACAGATCTCTAAGACACTTTTTATAAAGTATGTTAGAAATTATTGATACCACAAACATATTAAAAACAGTGTGATATTAATCTGGGAACAAAACAATAAGAAATGAAGAAGAGAGAATTGCAAAATAATCAATGTGTATGTGGAAAATTCGCACAAATTCGAGGTGGCTTGACAGTCCAGATGGAAATATGGGCATGTAGAACATGGTATGTGACGAACGAGTTTCACTATGCAAAGAAAAAATTGGATTCCTCACTGGTCTTAGAGCTGCTTACTCATGCCACCCCATGATTTCAGCATGATGTGCTGCCTCACCATAGGTCTAAAGCAATGAGCCAAGTGATAATGGACTAAAAGTTCCCAAACTGTGAGCCAAAATAAAACTTTTCCCTTTATAAGTTGATTTATCTCAATATTTATTACAGTGATGAAAATGAGTAATGTAAGGTGGGAGAAAACCCAACATTCCTTTAGTATGTGCTCCATTAAGGTGCAAAGTGCTAGTTGAGATATTTTCCTTCCATCATAGCTAACAAATGAAGTGGTTGTTGAAGGAGAGAGAGTGTCAGGTGGTGATTTATTGAAGACTGAGAAATTAAAGAATGTTATTTCTTGATAGAAATTCGAAAATCTATATTTTGGAGAGACTGAAGTGATTTGATGTTTGATGGCATTTTTCCAAAAGGAAAGGGGGAATGGGGTGGAGAGAGAGAGAGAGAGAGAGAGAGAGAGAGAGATGAATATGAATATGTGTTTGTGTAGAGGAATATTTTTGTGCCCTAAGTATAGCATGTACTTATTGTGTGGGGGTGGATGGTGTCCATACTGAACACATATCCTATCCTGTGAAATCTGGAGACATAATTGAGTGCAGGGACTTGTTCCCACTGAATCTGTAGGTTTCTGAAGATGGAAATTATGCTGGAGTGGATCATGTCAACAGAGTTTGAAGGGGCTGTGGATAATAATGCCTAGGGAGAATGACCCTGTGGCTTATGCCAAGGGCAAGAGGATCCTGGTAAGTCCTATGGCTGTTTAATGGAGTATGGAGACTAGTGTATGGCTTAGGGTCACAGGCTTGCCCAGTGGAATATGGAGGCAATCGCTGCTTACCTGAATGGTGGAACTCCAAAAGAGAAGGGATTGAAGTCTATACTGGCAATGGGGGCTAACAATATGATTATCTTTCTAGAAGAATTAGGGAGGACACTGAAGACTCTCCTCCATGCTGGAGGTGGCCAAGATGAAGGAAAACACTCTGTCTCAATACAATTTTTTAAAAAACAGGATCACCTGAACAACAAAGACCACAGACAGCATGAAAAGTGGACCAATATTTGAGTCCACTTTCAATTGACTGACAGTTGCATAGTTAGAATCTCCTCTCTGCCCCTTGCCATGTCTTCTCAAAAGAGATGATAGTGATACTTTCTTAAGGTCGGGCTCTGACGAGAAGGTAACAGTAGGATACTAGATACCCAGCAATTAAGAGGAGAAAGGAGGAGGGTGGGGGGAGGGAGAGAAACACAAGAGTGAGGGTTCTAGTTTGAAACCATACATGGTGACTTTAAGGATAATATTTGCACTTGACAGAATATTTTCCTGAATCATCCTAAGATTTTAATAAGTGGATGATATTATAGAGATCATTGGACTGGGCTGAAGTTTAAATAGAAATATAATAGGAAGAAAATTAAAATATGTGCTCTAGGCAGACTGAGTTTCAAGACCAAGAATGTATAAGCCATTTTGAGAATAAAACGCATTTCATGTTATGTCTAACTGATCTGAGAACTGTGAATTTACCAAGCAATTACTTTCAGACCAGGCATTAGAAATAGAGGACTATATAATTGTGACAAAGATCACTTCCCTCACGTTGCTTACTCTCTAGTGGTCGCCAGGGCAGTTCCATTTGTTACATACTGAGGAGTGCCCAAGCCAGGCAGCCTGAGTCTCAGCCTCTAGAGCACCCTGTAATAGAGCCCACTATAGGGATGGACAGGTCCCTTGTTTTGCTGCCAGCAGACGTGGGTAGCCTGACTGAGGAAGTGAATTTTAAATTTTATTTAACTAATTTAAATTTAATTATCCATCTGTGCCTAATGGATATCATATTGGACCAATCAACTTTTGAGTTTTAGTGACACTACATAATTAACTTTTATTTTATACCTCCTTACTCTTTTATTTTATTGTTTTGATTCATTGTACACAAATGGGGTACAACTTTTCATTTCTCTGGTTGTACATGATGTAGAGTCACATCATTTGTGTAAACATACATGCACATAGGGTAATGATGTTTGTCTCATTCTATTATCTTTCCTTCCCCCAACCCCCTCCCCACCCCTCATTTCCCCTTACACAATTCAACATTTCTCCATTCTTTCCTTACTGCTCCCTGCAGCCTCGGTTATGTATTAGCATCCACTTATCAGAGAAAACAACCTTTGGTGTTTTGGGATTGGCTTATTTCACTTAGCATTATATTCTCCAGCTCCATCCGTTACTTGCAAATGCTAAAATTTCATTCTTCTTTATGGCTGTGTAATATTCCATTGTGTACATATACCACAGTTTCTTTTTTTATTTATTTAATTTTGATTCATTGAACACAAATGGAGTACAGCTATTGTTTCTCTCATTGTACACAAAGTAGAGTCACACCATCTGTGCATTCATACATGTACACAGGGCAATGATGTCTGTCTCATTCTGTTATTATTCTTACCCCCCCACCCCCGACCCCACCCCTCCCTTCCCTCTATGCTATCTATCCTTCCTCCATTCTTGCCTTCCTTCCACCCCGCATTATGCATCATCATTCACTTATCAGAGAGATCATTAGGCCTTTGGATTTTGGGGATTGGCTAGTCTCACTTAGCATGACAGTCTCCAACATCATCCATTTACTTGCAAATGCCATAATTTTATTCTTCTTTATGGCTGAGTACTGTCCCATTGTATATATATATCACAGTTTCTTTATCCATTCATCTATTGAAGGGCATCTAAGTTGGTTCCACAATCTAGCTATTGTGAATTGAGCAGCTATGAACATTGATGTGGCTGCATCACTGTAGTAATCTGATTTTAAGTCCTTTGGGTATAGGCCAAGGAGTGGGATAGCTGGGTCAAATGGTGGATCCATTCCAAGTTTTCTAAGGAATCTCCACACTGCTTTCCAGAGTGGCTGCACCAACTTGCAATCCCACCAGCAAGGCATGAGTGTACCCTTTTGCCCACATCCTCGCCAACACCTGTTGTTGCCTGTATTCCTAATAAAAGACATTCTAATTGGGGTAAGATGAAATCTGAAGGTGGTTTTGATTTGCATTTCTCTTATAATTAGAGATGTTGAACATTTTTTCATAAATCTGTTGATTGCTTCTAGATCTTCTTCTGTAAAGTGTTTGTTCATTTCCTTGGCCCATTTATTGATTGGGTTATTAGTATTCTTGGTGTAAAGATTTTTGAGTACTTTGTAGATTCTGGAGATTAGTGCTCTATCTGAAGTGTGTGTGGCAAAGATTTTCTCCCAGTCTGAAGGCTCTCTGTTCACATTGCTGATTGTTTCCTTTGCTGAGAAAAAGCTTGTTAGTTTGACTCTATCCCAATCATTGATTCCTGCTTTTATTTCTTGCACTTTGGGAGTCATGTTAAGGAAATCTGGTCCTAGGCCAACATGATAAAGATTTGGACCCATTTTCTCTTCTATTAGGTGCAGGGTCTCTGGTCTAATTCCTAGGTCCTTGATCCATTTTGAGTTGAGTGTTGCACATGGTGAGAGATATGGGTTTAGTTTCAGTTTGCTGCATATGGATTTTCAGTTTTCCCAGTACCATTTGTTGAAGAGGCTATCTTTTCTCCATTGTATGTTTTTGGCTCCTTTGTCAAGTATGAGATACCTGTATTTATGTGGGTTTGTCTATGTGTCCTCTATTCTGTACCATTGATCTCCCTGTCTATTTTGGTGCCAATACCGTGCTGTTTTTCATACTATTGCTCTGTAATATAGTTGAAGGTCTGGTATTGTGATAGCCCCTGCTTTGCTCTTCTTGCTCAGAATTGCTTTAGCTATTCTGGGTCTCATTCCTCCAAATGAATTTCATGATTGCTTGCTCTATTTCTATGCGGTCTGTCATTGGGATTTTATTGAAATTGCATTGAATTTGCATAACGCTCTTGGTAGTAGGGCCATTTTGACAATATTAATTCTGCCTATCCAAGAACATGGGAGATCTTTCCATTTTCTCAGATTTTCTTTAATTTCTTAATTTAGTGCTGTGTACTTCTCATTGTAGAGGTCTTTCACTTCTTTTGTTAGATTGATTCCCAAGTATTTTTTTTTTGAGGCTATTATGAATGGTATAGTTTTCCTAATTTCTCTCAGAGTATGCATCACTTATGAATAAAAATGCATTAGATTTATGAGCATTAATTTTATATCCTGCTACTTTACTGAATTCATTTATGAGTTCCAGAAGTTTTCTGGTGGAATTTTTAGGGTCTTCTAAATAGAGAATCATGTCATCACAAATAGGGATAGTTTGAGCTCCTCTTTTCCTATTCAACATATACTACAGTTTCTTTATCCATTCTTCTATTGAAGGGCATCTAGGTTGGTTCCAATATCTAGCTATTACGAATTGAGCTGCTATAAACATTGATGTAGCTGTGTCACTGTAAGGGACTCAGAAACCAATCTACATGATGGTACTATGGATACTTGAAAAAATAAAGTGCATCCTCTCTTTTCAGACCAGGAGATTGATAAACATCAGTTATAACTACCCTAAGATTTATGTTATTTAGAATATTAGTATTGTTACTGATTATAATCAATCACTTGACCTGTCACGGACAAAGAGGAGTGAATCAAAATTTCTTTTGCTTACAGTTTCTGTCAATGTTTTAGCTTCCAAAGTTCAGTAACTTTATTCTTTTTTTTTTTTTTTTGAACCAGGGATTGAACTCAGGGACACTCAGCCACTGAGTCACATCCCCAGCCCTATTTTGTATTTTGTTTAGAGACAGGGTCTCACTGAGTTGCTTAGGGCCTCGCTAAGTTGCTGAGGCTGGCTTTGAACTTGTGATCCTCCTGACTCAGCCTCCCAAGTCGCTTGGATTACAGGTGTGCACCACCACGCCCGGCCAGTAACTTTATTCTTAATAGAACTCTGCTTTCCCACTGATTGCTGCTTATTTAAAAATGAGGGTCATAGGAAAATGTCTCATTTATTATTTTACACTTAAGGTATGAAATAATAAGGAAAGAGATGTTTTTCCTTACCTCCTCACAACAGGGTTTGGAATTTGAAGGGCTTTCTAGCTTTGGTAGAGTGTAAGATAGTGAAAGTAGTAGTTCCTTGAAGATAAGACCACAACAAGTCACTAGAATTCATGCACATGTTTTATTTTCTCCCTGGGTGAGTCTTGTATAGTATTGGAAATAAATGTCTAAGGGAAGTAAGAACTGGCTCGATGGTGTCTAGCCGCACCTTCAATCTTCTGCTCTTCCCTTCACACTTGTTACTTAATAGATAGAAGATGGCTGCTGAAGATCCAGTCTTTGTGTCCACCTTCAAGGAAGAAAGGTATGGGAAAGGGTAGAAGGGCCCTTCAGACGCACCCATCCATTTTTCTTCAGAATATGTAATCTTTTACAGAAGCATCCTGCATATGTGTCACTGTGAATGTCTGTCATATGGATATTCTGAGCTTTCAGGGAAGCAAGCATTTAACCCGACAAGTGACACTTCAGACAGAATCAAAGTTCACTAAGCAAAGGGAAAGAGGAAAATGGATATTGGATAAGTGACTAGTAGTATTTAACACAGTAGGGATCCAACTTAGTTTTCTTTATATAGTGAATCAGTTTTCCTAGAAGAGAAAAGGAAATTACTGATTTTACACAGCAATCTTTAAATTCACAGATCGCTCAGTCCATGGAATTGGAATGTGACAAATGCTAGTGACAGACTCAAGCTATGCTCAGAATCAGTCTTTTGTTTCAATGAATAGTGCTAATGGATTGAGCTCATTTCAGTACCTGTATTCTTCCTACCCTAATAGGAGTATTCTCTCAGGAGGCTGCTCAGCTACTCATGCAAATTCATGTCTGTCAAACCCTAACATCAATTTGGCATAGATGTTTCAACATGGCTGAATCCCTATGGAAATTTTTCAGGTGAAGAGTAGGGCAGAAGGAATGGCATCTCATGAATGTGGGAAAGAGCTGAAAACAGCCAAGAAGTAAAAACCCAGCTCTTTCTCATATTTGTGTGATGGAGGCTGGTTGGAGAGATTTGGAGGAGGGGCTGGGTCAAGTGAAGTCCTGCAGGTCAGTGGTAAAGACTGGTGATTTCATCCTAGGTACAGTAACAAGATGCTTAGTTCATGCACAGGGCATGTTTAGTCTATGAACTTCACTAATGTAATTATCCATAAGTAGAAGGAACTTGGATGTGTTCCGATATCTCTTAAGTTGAATATGCAATTAGTCAGCTTCAATGTGTTCAATGCATTACTTTGATAAGCATCTTCTGTGCTTCACACATCTAAGGAGAAATATGCAGCTCTGTGTATCAGAGAGGGTTTTTGGTAGTCTTGTCTCTTCCAATTGTAGACTTGTAGAATTCTTTGACAAGTAAATATTCTCTTTGTGGACTCTAATTCATCCTCTGTTCTCTTATGGCTTTAGATACAGCTTCATTTTAAGTGTGTTATTCAAATACCTGAATCTTTCATCTCTGTTAAAGAAATCATTGGAGATTCTTGGTCTTGGAACTAATTTTGATTGACTTTTTGAAGAAAAAGATATTTATGTATTGAATTCATTAGGATTCTAACTTTAATGTTGTTCAACTAGTTCTGTTACCTTAAGCATATACAGGAAATAAAACTTGAGCAAACGTTAATTTGGAAGGAAACAGCATGATTTATGGGCAGTAAGAAAATGGCTTTGCCCAGTTTTATGTTGGACTTTGCAGAAGACAAGTTTTGACAAATCCATTGTATACACGTTATAGAAGGCCTTGAAAAGAGTGTGCAGAGAAATTCATACTCGGCAGAGTTTTTGATAAATTATTTCTCTTTCCCACTGAAAGAGATTTTTAGAAAATTATTAAGATGATAAAAATATAGTCTGATTTCTATCATATGTGAAAAAAAACAATTTTTCTAATCTTCTGTATGGGTGCCTATGTAGATACATGTCTAAACTTTGCAATATGATTAATAGTTGAAATAATCCTGTAAAAACCATTTTATAAACTATTTTAAGTGATCTGTGAACACTTTTATACTAAATATTCTTTAGGAAATAATTTTTGACAACGGCACAGTAGTTCATGACATGGGTGTATCATGAATTACTTAACTATATCTTTTTGGCCTTTATTTTAGCTAATTTTTCATTCTCCTAAGGGATTTTATTATTTGCCACTTCTTTTTTGCCATTATAAATTCATGGTCATTAATGTTGATGTACTAAATTTGTAACTGAGAAATTTTCTAGAATTAGAATTATCGATCAAAAGTAATGGACACTTTTAGAACTATTTTAGTCGAGACCTGATGGCCTTCAATATTTGGACTTTTTAATACTCCTTTTAGCAAATGGTTAGATTTTTCTATTTCATTGCCTCCTCTGTAATACTGGGAATTAACTTTTGAAACATGAAAAATGATATCTTATGACTTTAATTTGCATGTGCTTAATTACTAGTAAGTTTCAACAATTTTCATGTATTTACTAGGTATTTTTCTCTTAAAAATTAAATCCATGTGTTCAGGTTATCTTTCTGTTATATCTTTATCATTTAAGATAGTTTGGATCCTATATAGAGATAAAACTAAATAAATGTTTTCACAATTGATCGAAAGCCCATGTGTTCTTCACCTGGGAGCCTGTAGTGCACAGTTTTCTGTCTTCTTCTGGTAATGCTCCCAAATTTAACAGTGTCTCCTGTGAAAAGTAGTATTCAGAGAAAATTGTAATTTTTTTCTTCTTCTCTTTATAGTTCTAAGAGACTGTTAGTATCTCAGTTGAAACTTTTCTCTCTTAATAGGAAGTTCTGGGTTATAGGAGGGCAATGTATGGACTGTATATTTACTGAGCTCTAATTGTGTGTCTAAATGAATGCACCAGCCACGGAACTATGAATGGTAAGTCTTAAAAATAATAATTTGCATAATTAGCTGACAGGAAGGCCTGAACTATTATTTAAGTTTATATGTAACATTATATCAAGTGTTAATTTATGCTCTGTTCTTTCCAGAATGATTGAGCTGTTTGGTCGTTTTATTTATGACTCATACTTTAGATTCATTTTGCAGTGCTGATAATGTTGAGATAATGGGAATTTATAGTTAGCTCTGACAAGGGGCCATAAAACAAATGACTGGATGTTTTCTCTATTGCCACGGGCTCAATTTGCAACATTAAGTACTTAATAATTGTTATTAATGAATCCGCTGTGGTTGGTATATAGACACAGCTGGAAATCACATCTGTTATCAGGCAGCCTGGGTTGAGTAAAACACAAAAACTGCAGGGAACTAATAGCTACAAAAGGAAATGACATCATAGAGCCATAGGAAGTACCCATAGATGTAAGTCACACGGGATGGAGGCGACCTGAAATAGAAATGCTGGGAGAAGCTGGTTCTTTGTCTTTACCCTGCACATCGAGCCTGGGTGTCTTCAGTAATGAACCAGAGTTCCAGGATCAATTCATGTATTGAATATTAGTAAAGCTTATATCTTATATTTTAGATAAAAAGAAATAAAAATACACCTAATTCAGCCACCCAACTTATATTTTAGACTTATTTTCTGCCATGTCTCTTGAAACACTCTATTGTTCCTTTGAAATGGGTTTGTTTTTGTTTTTCAGACTTACATTTTTCTGCCTATGTGCTTTTCCTTACACTGATATGTCCATTTGAGGCCATCTCTCTCAAGCTATTTAAAAAGGGAAAGGGCTATTTGTATTCATCCATTTATTCATTTACTTTCTTATTCATTTTGTGTCCATACCAACTTTCAATTTTGTCATTTACCATTGGCAACCAGTCTGAGACATTTGATAGGCATCATTTGTAGTTCTCTGAAGTACGTTTGTTTTGTTTAATTTATGGAAATAATGGTAAATTATAAATCTTATGTTATTTCATTTACTGAGTACTAAAGTTCCAGCCATGGTACTCTGAACCTCTAGTCCAATTTTCCTAAATGCTTCATCAAACTTCACGTGTAACTAACTCTTCTGTCAATTTTCCCTGTCAATGGTGGACACTCACATTCACTCACATTGCGCTGAGCCCTGCCATCATAAACAAGGTTATGAGGATGTTTCTATCTGTGTCCCTTGTGGAACTGTGGGAGAAGTTCTATAGACCACACACAGGGCCAGAAATGACCTGTAAATCTGATTTGACTAAGTGCTGACAGGTAGTTCTCCAGAGAGTCTGCACCATTCTTTCATCAGGAGAGCTTGTAGCTTCCTGCGTTCTACCTATAGTTGAGATTGCGAGTTCTACATTTAAACCAAATTAGTGAGGATAAGACGATAATTTCATTATTGATTTCATTTGCTTCTGTGATTACTACTGAGTTTGAGCATCTCTTGATTTGCTTATTTGCTGTTAATGTTTGTTCTATTTTAATTGCTTATTTATATTTTGCCTACTTATTCTCCCGGGTTATGTTTCTGGTAGACTTAAAAGTTCCTTGTGTATTGGTAAATTGTCAGTTTTAGATATTGCTAACATTTTCTTAGCTTCTATTATTACTCTGTTAACTTTATGTTTTCTCTATTAAACAAAAATAGTTAATTTTGATGCAAACACTTTAAACACATTTTTTTAACCTTAGGATTTGTTCTTTTCAAGTATTTAGAAAATTAATTCTTTCTTAACTCTAACTCACAAATATGTATTCTGACATTATGTTCTATTCATTTTTTTTCTTTTTTGGTGGTGCTGGGATTGAACCCAGGGCCTTATGCTTGCGAGGTAGGCACTCTACCAACTGAGCTATATCCCCAACCTGGGTGTTCTATTGATTTTTAAAATTTATCTTCCATTAATCCACCTGAATTCAAGCTTTATATATATGATTGGTTAAAGATGCTAATCTATTTTCTTTCTAACTCCATAAACAATCAAAGCAACCTGTTACATCATCTTGATTTTTGTATGTATTTTGTATGTATTAAATTCTCACATTGGTGGCTTCATGTATTACTGAGAGTGGAAGCAAAGACTTACAAAGGCATAGGAAGACCACATACCTTCCTAACATCCCTCTTATTATCTTTTTGTTATTCTTTCTCCCTGGTTCTGAAATACGATGGGCATGTTCCTACACTGAAGCTTTTGCACCTACATTATCATTGACGTCAAATGTTCTTCCCTTCATAGCTATGTGTCTTGCTTTCAGACCTCCTTCCTTGGTTTGCTTAAAAATCTCCCCCTCACTGAAGCCTATTTAAAATTGCACCCTTCACCATCTTTGATTCCCTCTTTCTTGATCCCTTCCTCAAAATTTCTTCTTAGTGTTTATCACCTTTTAATTGTCTATGAGATTTACTTGTTTTGCTTTTTTTAAGTCTTTCCTTATTGGGATTCTGATCTCATAGGTGGAAGAAATATTTGCCTGTTGCATTTATTATGTAATGACCAGTGCTCAAAAGTAATATGAGATACATTTTTTGAGCGATTGACTAGAATCACATAAAAGAATTACCTGTTCTTGATTATTGAGGAAAAATCATGACATCTTGTATGACGCAGTTGATACACTAAAACCTGATCTGCCATCTGCCTCAAAAGTAAGGTGATGGGGATTCAAGATGGCGGGCAAGAGGAAGGCTGCATTCCTACTTGCTCTGTGGATTCCTACTTGCTCGGGATTCAAACAGCAGGAATATGGCTCTCAATGAGATTTTATATTCAAAGCACATATAAGGGGTCCCCAGGTGCCGCTCCAGAACCAACTCAGCCAGGCCCCGCCGCACCTGGGGAGTGCCAGACCCTGCAGCTGCTTCGGAGCTACAGACTTGGGTCTGCGCCAGCAAACAAGTGAGTGCGGGTCCCCAGCAGCGGCTTTGGAGTCACTGGATGCGGCTCTGGCACCAGCCAGCGGCCTCCCAGGCGGAGACCGAGCATCTCGGGCTGCCCGGGGCCTCACAGCGACTTCTGGAGAGGTCTGGCCGGGAGCCTCTGGGATCCCTGACACTGGCGGGGAGTTGGAGCTGCTCCGCGCCATTTTGGCGGCTTCTCTGGCGGGGAGGGCCCATCTCCAGCTTCCTGGGGCATCCAGCGGCCTCTGGGGAGGTCCGGCCAGGAGCCTCTGGGATTGCTGACTCTGGCAGGGAGCTTAGGGCCTTTGGCGCCAGCTTACAGTGTCCCCAGGAGAGAGCAACCACCTGCCACCGCCTGAAACCCCAGCAAGGAGTTCAGGTCAGCCTGGGCTCTCAAGCCCAGTGTCTCCATCACTGAGAACAGTTCTGTGACACCACCCCAACTTGATCTAGTGCCCAGGTCCACACCCAGGCCCGGAGTCTACCACCTTGCTGTATCTAATTGTCTATCAACACTAGGCTGCTTCTGCCAGAAGCATTGATCATTCCCAACCTGGAGGTAGTGGGACAGCACCTTTCTTGGGTCACCGCTTGATCAAGCACCCCTCAAGCAACAGAGGGGAAGATACACGAGAACCATGAGAAAACACGGGAAGAAAGTGTCCCAATTAAACCTAGATGATATATCAAGAGAACCCAAAGACAGCATGGTAGAAGGAATGACAGAAGGGAGTTCAGAATGTTCATAATTAAAGTGATCCGATAAGAGAATGATGTTACGAGAGAGCAGATTCAGGCTATGAATAATCAGATAATAGAGCAATTGCAGGAAGCAAAAAATCACTTCAATAAAGAGATAGAAATTCTGAGAAAAAAACAAACAGAAATTCTTGAAGGAAACAAGGAAATGAAGGAAACAATAAACCAAGTTAAAAAGTCAATAGAAAGCATAATTAACAGAATAGATCACTTGGAAGACAGAACCTCAGACAATGAAGACAAAATATTTAATCTTGAAAACAAAGTCGAACAAACAGAGAAGATGGTTAGGAATCATGAACGAACCCTCCAAGAAATATGGGACATCATGAAAAGACCAAATTTAAGAGTAAT